>CABHPQ010163254.1:0-48118 GCA_902168405.1 Peromyscus aztecus | reverse complement strand
TCTAGCTTTCATAGTCTCTATTGAGAAGTCTGGTGTTATTCTGGTAGGTTTGCCTTTATATGTTACTTGGTCTTTCTCCTTTGCAGCTCTTAATATTTTTTCTTTGATCTGTATGTTTAATGTTTTGATTATTATGTGGCGAGAGGACTTTCTTTTTGGGTCCAGCCTATTTGGTGTTCTGTAAGCTTCTTGTATCTTCATAGGTATTTCTTTCTTTAGGTTAGGAAAGTTTTCTTCTATACTTTGTTGAATATATTTTCTATGCCTTTGAGTTGGTATTCTTCTCCTTCTTCTATCCCTATTATTCTTAGGTTTGGTCTTTTCATGGTGTCCCAGATTTCTTGGACATTTTGTGTTACGACTTTTTTGTCTTTAGTGTTTTCTTTGACTGATGAATCTATTTTCTCTATTGTGTCTTCAGTGTCAGAGATTCTCTGTTCCATCTCTTGTATTCGGTTAGTTATGCTTGTTTCTGTAGTTCCTGTTCGTTTAGTCAGGATTTCTATTTCCAGCATTCCCTCAGCTTGGGTTTTCTTTGTTGTCTCAATTTCTTTTTTCAGATCTTGGAATGTTTCTTTCATCTGTTTAATTATTTTTTCTTGGCTTTCTTTCTTTCTTCTAATTTTTTGTTTGTTTTTTCTTCCATTTCTTTAAGGGAATTTTTTATTTCCTCTTTAAGGAAGTTTTTCATTTCCTCTTTAATGGAGTTTTTCATTTCCTCTTTAAGAGAATTTTTTATTTCCTCTTTAATGGAGTTTTTCATTTCCTCTTTAAGGTAATTTTTTATTTCCACTTTAATGGAGTTTTTCATTTCCTCTTTAAGGTAATTTTTTATTTCCTCTTTAATGGAGTTTTTCATTTCCTCTTTAAGGGAATTTTTTATTTCCTCTTTAATGGAGATTTTCGTTTCCTCTTTGAGGAAATTTTTTATTTCCTCTTTAAGGGTATTTTTTATTTCTTCTTTAAGGGCCTCTATCATCTTCTTAAAGTCATTTTTAGGATTGATTTCTTCTGTTTCTTCTGCCTTGGTATGTTCAGGACTTGCAATTGTAGGGTCGGTAGGTTCTGGTGTTGTCATATAGGTCTTTATGTTGTTGCCTGTATTTTTCCACTGGCGTCTACTCATCTCTTTCTCTGCTCAGTGCAGATGGTGTAAGACCCTAACCCTTCAGGCTTACACCTCCAAGCCTCAGAAATGAGAAACTTCAAGAACCAGGAAATGAGAAACTAAAAATCTGGTTCCCTGGGCAAGCTGACCAGCCCTGTTCTCAGTCGGTGAGGTGTATACTTACGATTCTGGTTATCTGGCTCCGTGGTTGGGTGGTCTTGATAAATTCTTTTGAGAGTTTCTTGAAATACAGGATCCAAAGACACCTCTTACTCTGTGGCTTGCTGTATAGCTGGGTGGCTGGCCCCTGATGTCCTCCTCCTTCTCTGGCTCCTCGATCCTTCAGGTTCCGGTGAGCACCGCGGCGTCCTCCCTCATTGCCTCTGTAGCCACAGCTGCACTGATCCCTGCCGCGGAGCCCAGGTCCCTCAGGGCGCACCTGCCCTGTGCTGCGCTCTCCACTAGTTCCCAATTGAGAAGCAATCTGCAAGGTGATTAACATCCACTGTGCAGGTTCGGGCATCCCTGAACCTTATAGCTCCTCTTCTTGTGTTCACCCAGCACTGTTGTGCCCCAAAGGGTCACCCGGGGAGTCCCCGGCCGCTGCTCCTTCCCTGTGCTCGCTACGACCACACCGCTTGTACCACGCCTCTCACCCGAGTGCCTGGCGATCCGCTCACCCGCAGGCCTGGGGAGACTGCGTGGGAAGGATTGATCCAAACCACGGATTCCTGAGGAAGGCAGAGAAACTTTGATGCTCTAGCCAGCTTTTCTTAACTTAAATTAATCCATCTATCTTTTGTCTCTGAGCTTTTATCTTTCTCTTTTTCTGTATACCTTTTTTGACGTCTTTCTTTGTGGCCCTGTTCCTCTTACTTCCACATAAGTTCATCATCCAATTTTGCTCTCCCAGATTTCTTTTTATTAACAAATACAGGAGAATTCCAAGGGCTGGTTGATTCTTCAATATGCTGAGCATTTAACTGCTCTTCTACCAGCTCTTCTAAAGCCTGGAGTTTCTGTGTTGTTAAAGGCCATTGCTGAACCCATACAGGCTTGTCTGTTAACCATTTTAAAGGTAGAGCTGTTGGTGTCTTTGGGAGATCATCAGTTGTTGTGCCCTGTTCTTGTATAATATGGATGGCTGGTGACCACTCATTAGAATAATATCTTCTAATATTTCTCTCAGAAATATGTGTTAGTTTATGATTTGTTTCTGAGGTTGGAGGGATGTTAATCTGAGTATTCCATTGTTGCAACAGGTCTGGACCCCACAGGTTCATAGCTATGTTTGCCACATATGGCTTTAATTTACCTCTCTGTCCTTCTTGACCTATACATTCAAGCCATCTTGCACTCTGTTTCACTTGAGATAATGTTCCAATTCCTACCAGTTGAATGTTTATCTCCTGAAGAGGCCAAGTTGGATGCCAAAATTCTGGTGCAATTATGATAACATCAGTACCTGTGTCTACCAGACCAGGCAACAAAGCACCATTAATTTTTATTGTTAATTTTGGTCTTTGTTCATTTATAGAAGTTTGCCAAAAAATTTCTTTATGTTTTCTCCTGAATTTTCTATTCTCTCTGTTTCATCATCCCGAGCAACATGATTTATTCCAATAGGCATTTGGTTATTTAATTGCTCTGAGTAGGAATTTCCTCTACAACTGCAGGAAAGGTTTGAACTGGATTTGCTGTGGGGGCCTGCCTGAGGCCCCTCTGGGAGTTTCCTGAAGCCCGAGGCAAAGGATTACCTTGCCTGTCCCTTGTTGATCTACATTCATTGGTCCAGTGTTTTCCCTTACCACACCTACTGCATACTCCAGAAGGAAGGGGCATTCTGTTGCCATTGTTCCTTGAAGAAACATTGTTTGTAGGAATGACCTTTTTACAGTCCCTTTTCAAGTGTCCTTGCTTTCCACATCCAAAACATCTAACATTCCTCAAACCTTTTGAAATTGCTTCTCCTACCCACATATCATCTTGGTCATGAACCTCAACATTAACTGTGTCTCTAATCCAATCTTCCAAGGGTGCAGATCTTGCCCTTAATGGCCTGATTCAATTATTATCTGACTAGCTTCTGAATCCGGGACCATTCTCTTTACTGCTGAAGCCAGTCTTTGTAAGAAATCTGTGAAAGATTCTTTTGGGCCCTGTATAACCTTTGTAAGTGACTCAGTTTTCTTTCCTGGTTCCTCAACTCTGTCCCATGCATTCAAGGCTGCCATTTGACATAGAATTAAGGTTTGGATATCATATAAACATTGTGTTTTTACTGCAGCATATTGGCCTTCTCCAACAAGCTGATCCTGGAAGACTTGTATTCCTTTATCCCTCCATTGTTTTTCTGTATTTTCAGTCTCCTCCTTGAACCACATTTGCCACTGGAGCCGTTGTCCGGGTTCCAGAACAGCATGTTCCAGCTCCCGCCAGTCCTGTGGTATAATCCTATTATAAGTTGACCAGGTGTTTAACATTTGCTTTACATATGGGGAATGCATGCCATAAGATACTATTGCCTCCTTAAACCTTTGTAAATCTAACATTTCAATTGGAGCCCAAATATTTTGTGTATTCAAGGAAAGGTAACTGCTTTATGGTTACCAGATAAATTAAGAGTGACTGTGTGAAAACAGGCTTTCTTGTAACCTTATGATCCAATCTTGAAACAACTTCACTGTTAATTTCTTCTGTCTGAATTTGAATTTCTCTATAATTCATTTTAACAGGTTTAATAGGTTTTTCTAAAACTTTTATCCTGGCACTTAAATTGACTATCTTTTTAAATAGTAAAATGAGGATAAGAAAAGTAATAAAGTGCATAATTCGATCAATATTAATCTTCTCATATAGTTGTTCCATTGTCAGACTGCCTAAAATTTCAAACAAAGCCCAATTTTCTTCCAATGTACACATAAAACCCATTTTTTTCAATGTGGAAAAAATTCTCTTTTAAATAGTTTCCTTTAAAATATCTGATATCTTAATTGACTTACCAAGTCTGCATAGAACTGTAGAAATCCAAGGGAATTTCAAAACAGCCACTTAGTGTCCGAGGTGTGAATCCAGAGAGAGAAAGAGAGAGAGAGAGAGAGAGAGAGAGAGAGAGAGAGAGAGAGAGAGCACAGGAAAGCATAGCCACAAGTTCTGGCTAAAAGCTTAAATTCAGCCACGTGTTCCCGCTTGTGTCGAGTCAAGCCTGGGTCCGGCTTCCTTAAGCTCTGACCACATGCATTAGCTTTACAGGCAGGGGCCCTGTTTGGCAGGGCAGGCCTGAGTTGTTTGTAACACTGGCTTTAAGCAAGTAGCTCCAGCTGTGGGTAACCACTTGGGGCTACTGTCAGTTTGGCCTGAGACCTAAGCCAACCTGGGTCCAAGTTAGGGAGCCGGGCTGCCCTGGCAGGAAACCAGACCTGCTGCTAAGCCAAGCCAAGCGGTTTTTAATGGATTCTTGCCACGTGGGTGCCAAATTTAGAAGTAACCATCTTATTAAATAAGAAACACAGAGCCAATGCAAAGATGAAAGCCCAAGAGGTCAGAGCTAAGAGCTTTACCCTTCACTGCTGCAGCTATCATCTTCAGCCAAGAGACCTAGTTCCTGTGTGTTTGTCTTTATATAGACTTTCTGTTCTGCCTTCTCATTGGTTGTAAACCCAAACACATGACTGTCTCATCACTGCCTGTCTGTACAGCCTCCAGGTCTTCTATGGTTGGTATTGAGATTAAAGGTGTGTGTCTCCAATGCTGACTGTATCCTTGAACACACAGAGATCTACTTAGCTCTGCCTACCAAGTGCTGGGATTAAAGGCATGCACCACCACTGCCCAGCTTTTGCTATGGCTTGCTATTAGCTCTGACCCCCAGGCAACTTTATTTATTAACATACAAATAAAATCATATTTCAGTACAAATAAAATATCACCATAGGGCTGAGTTGGTTTAGTCTTCTTTTTGGGAGTGGAGGAGCAACTTGTTTTCTCTAGTTTGTAGATTCTCTTAGTTGTTTGGTGAGGAACAATAATAAAGTGATTCTCTCTCTCTCTCTCTCTCTCTCTCTCTCTCTCTCTCTCTCTGTTATACGCATGCACGCGCGCACGCACGCGCGCGCACACACACACACACACACACACTGAAATAAACAAGTTAGTCCTGTAGTAGAGGATGAGAACAAAGTAAAGATAATAGATGGAATTTTAAGAGGAACAACATTTTGGGTTGTAGAAAATTGTTAAAGACTCTTGCAATTTACCATATTAACAAAGGTAATATAAAAATAAAGACACAGGATATTGAAGATATTCTAAAGGCATCCTAACCCAGGCATTCAAGAAATGTTGTTGCTTTTTTAGTTGTTTATTTAAGGGACTTGGAAAACTCTGAAGTTTCTGTTAAAAGATGCTAAAATAACTTGCAAGGATCTCTGTAGCAGGTAGACTGTGGTATTACCTACTTCCATCTTAATTTACAGAGAGAAGTTACTAAGAGTTTGACTAGATATGAACTATAAATAGAGGCTATAAACTGCACAATCTTTACTCAGGGGCAGACAGTGGGTATAGTGAATCTTATGCCCTGTTTCAATAATTTAAAAAAATTTATTTTTATTATTTTTAACTATGTATAAAGTGTATGTGTCTGCATATGAGTATGTACACATGAATGCAGGTGTCTACTGATGCGTGAAGTCAGAGACGTCTAATCCCTTAGAGCTGGAGTTACAGGTAGTTGTGAGCTGCCTGACATGGGTGCTGGAAACTGGGTGCTGGGAGTCAGAATTGGATCTTCTGGAAGAGCATCAAGTGCTCTTAACTGGGGAACCATTTCTCCAGACCACTAATGGCTTTACCTCTTTTCAGGTAGCAAATGTTATATAGTTATTAAAGTGTATTTAGTTCAGTCTTCAGGCCAGGTGGTTTGTGCTGGTGAATTATTTAAGGCTTTGCCAATATTGACTTTTGCTCTTTTATGTGGATTTATGAATGAGTCTCCATTTAATTATGTGTTATAGATTTGTGATTAGTGAAGACAAAAACAGCAAATTAAAAATGTTCAAAGGTCAGCTTCCAATTATATAAATCAGTAAATATCATTTATTATGCAAATAACTGACCTCTCCCCAGATTTTGTTGGAATATTCAACTCACCCATTATTGTATATCTTTACTCTGAAGGTCCTTCTGCAAATCTAGCTCTGATGGCCCCAGTCAAACAACAGAAAATGATAGTAATGTTGATACTAAGGTAACATTCTCCTTTGTGAGATTAATTTTCTTGCTCTGAATTCTGTTTTTGTAGTGTTTGCTAAACTTTACAGTTGCCTTCCCATCATTGTTTCATATGGAGAGTTGATCTAAGGGGATATTTTTATAGAGTTATGACTGATTTTATTTTTACCTTTCATAAATTCCAAATGACAAGTAAAACATTTCTGAGATAGTGGTGGCCAAATAAGTGAATAGACTGAAAGAGAGAGATAGCTCATTGGTTAAGAGCACTGGCTGCTCTTGCAGAGGACCAGGATCATCATTCTCAGCACCCACACAGTGGCTTACAACCATCTATAATTCCAGTTGCTGGGGTGTCCAAAGGCTTCTTTAGGACTCTGTGGGTACCTGGCATGGACATGGTGCACAGATTTACATGTAGGCAAAAGACTTACACACAAAAAATAATTAAAAAAATAAGAGAATGGGCTAGGTTTGGTGGCACATGCCTCTAATCTCAGCACTCATCAGGCAGAGGCAGACAGACTTCTATGAGTTCTAGATCAGCCTTGTCTACATAGTGAGTTCCAAGACATCCAGGATTACCTAGAGAGACTCTGTCTCAAAATGAACAAACAGCAATAACAAAAAAGAGTATGGGTTCAAACATACACAGTGACTGGACATTTATATTAGAAATAGTTTCCCCACATAAAGGATATTTGTTATTTGACCAAGAGTTATTTGGGTAAATCTACATTTAAGTGACTTTTTTTCTTTTTCATGTGTTTGTATGGGATATGTATGTGTGTGTGTTTGCACATGTCTGGGCACACATGTGTATGTGTGATGTATGTACACATGTGTACACAAGGGTGTAGAGGCTTAAGGCTAATCTTGGGTGCCTTCTTCACCCTGTTTCACTTCAGTTTTTGATGCAGCATCTCACTGAACATGGAACTCACTGTTTTGTCTGGTTTAACTAGCCAGCTTGCTCTGGGTATCCCTATCTCCAGAGGATTGGGGTTACAGCTGGGCCACCATTCCTGCATGGGTTTTCTGTGAGTGCTGGGATCTGAGCTCCAGTCTTCATAGTTCATGGAAAGTGCTTTATTTACTAAGCTAAGTCTGCAGTGGTAGAATGATCTTTGAATTAACTAATATGATTTTGATAATACTCACACATAACTAAGTAAGTTCCAATGAACTGGGTAGTTATTATCTTGGAATCTCTCTGGTGCCTTAAGTTTCACAGAAGAGCATAGTCATGTCTTACTTGGACACCCTCATTTTGCCAGCATATAGGTTTCAAAGAACTTCTCTATGTCTATCTTTTCTTCTGTATTAGGTTAACATTAAAGAAATTAATAAACATTAATAATGTGTGTACCTGGTACCAGTGGAGGCCAGAAGCAGGTGTTGTATCCTCTGGAACTAGAGTCACAAATGACTGCTAGTCTGACCGTAAGGGTGTGGGATCCTTTGGACACATAGCAAGTACTCTTAACCATTGAGTCATCTCTCCATCCACCATTCAAAATATTTAAAACTAGTTAAATTTCTTATAATGTGGTGAAAATTCAACATAATAATCTAAAATTATTAATTAATTAGGTAATTAATTGAGTCAGAGTTTCACTGTGTAGTCCTGGCTGGCCTGGAATTCACTATGTAGACCAGACTGGAACACACAGAAGTCTACCTGCCTCTGCCTCCCAAGTGCTGGGATCAAAGTGGTGTACCACCACACCTTGCTTTCTCATTCATTTGTATAGACAGTGTGCTTATTCAGTTTAGGGCATGAAATATTTAGTTTGGAAAAGAAAATTACTGATCTGTAAAGGATCTTAGAAAAAAGTTAGAAAAGAGTTAGAGAGTGACTAGGTCACTGTGAACTGGGCGTATCAGAGAATTCATTGACATTTCGTCCTTTTCTAAGCAGTAGCAACTACTCAGGCAAGAGAATGAAACCTGGTCTCCATTCTCCAATGTCTTGAAGGAAAGTGGGAGAGATTTTTTTTGCATTTTTATATAGTGAAATATGAAGGTACATTTTGAAGTCACTCTTCCCTGGGCTGTCACTATCCAGGAAAATTATAGGAAGTTGTCAGCATGTGACTCTGAAAGTTTCCTCCTTTTGGTAACATCCTCAAAGGGAGGAGGGAAAGATATGTCTGTCTGCCTAGTTCCCAGGAGACTGTGTGACACAGAACCCTGAGTGAATCTGAAAATGCAAATCCAAGTGCTCTACTGAGGAGTTTGATTCAGCAAATCTAATAGGGCCTGGATATGGATATGTAAAAATATTTCTTCCAGCCAGTTGATTCCAGTACTTGGGCAGGCAAATTTCTCAGACTAGGCTAGCCAGCTAAGGTCAGGGAGTCCCTGTCTTCACTTCTGTGTGATTGCAGGTGGCAGGCCATTAAGTTTTTTAAGTGGGTTCTGAGGGTCCAAACTCTGATCTTCATGATTGTGTGGCAGTCATTTTATCCCTTAAGTCATCTCCACAGCTCAACCCTTGGCTTTTTATTTCTGAGTTATATTTTTGCCTAAAACATTTTGAATGTAGAAACATTAAATAAAATATAAACTATGCTTAGAATATCTTTATCATTGAGGTGTCTTTTCCTGTGTAGTTTAAAAAAAGATTTATTTTTATTTACTTGTATGGGTGTTTTGCCTGCATGTATAGCTGAGCATCATGTATGTGCCTGTTGTCTTTGGAGACCAGGAAAGGGCATTAGATTATGCTAGGACCAGAGTTACAGGTGGTTGTGAACTGCTATTTGGGTGTTGGGAATAAAGCTCAGGTTCTTTGGGCGATCAGTCAATGCTCTTAACCAATGAGCCAGCTTTCCAGCCACTCTGTGTAGTTTTCATGATCTCGTTTATGTGAAAAAGGCATGATCTAAGTTGAATTCTATTATTAAGTGGTTGGAGTTGTGAACATTGTAATAGTGAAGGCACTGGGTTAGAGTCAAGAACAAGGGGTTAATTCCCAGTGGCTTATTTTTAGTTTCCTATTGCCATACCAACTCCAGTGTTGTCCGTGTGACATGAACAATTATGTCAATAATAGCGGACGGGAGATACGTGTCCCATGGGACTAAGCTCCCTGGAGGTCCCTGGCAGAGTGCCTGCATTATGCTTCCTTCTCAAAGAGGTACTTCACAGATCATGAACTCCCTGGGCTATGGGTTCTGCATAACTGCTTTTCTGATAATGTTCTAATTAATCTATGAAGCACAGTCAAAAGTAATGAATGCTTGGGTTGTGAACTATGGAGGAAAGGGAAAGCTGGACATGGATCTTAATCAGATATAACAAAATGAGCTATTTCTTAAAGACCCCAAGCTGCTAGATAAAGTATAAAGGTTCAGGCACTTCTAGGGAATGAACACTCACCCACTAGGAATCCCAACTAAAGTGATTTATGGTAGAAAATGTTATCTCATAGGAGACAGATGGTGGGCCCCTCTGTTGAGGAAGTTTAGCATGAAAAACTTAAAGACTACAACAAAACCCCTTCCCCTTACAGGCGTAAAAGTACAAGAGTCCATATTCCAACAGGT
Source organism: Peromyscus aztecus (assembly GCA_902168405.1). Taxonomy (NCBI): domain Eukaryota; kingdom Metazoa; phylum Chordata; class Mammalia; order Rodentia; family Cricetidae; genus Peromyscus; species Peromyscus aztecus. The sequence goes on along the minus strand of CABHPQ010163254.1, from coordinate 38,227 downwards.
AAAAAGGTTTTATATTAAAAGAGATATATGGTAAAAAACTAAAAAAGACTTAGAGAGGATCTGCAGCATCTAAATTGGCTAAATGGGCCATAAAAACCAAAAAAGTAAAAATGTATTATAAACTAGAAAACTGCTGGGATAAGATAAGGAACATAGCTACAGTTACAAGAAGTCTACACAAGTCTAGGGACTGTACTAAGTTTAAAAAACACAGACTTCTCTTTGGATCATAAAGTTCTTGTGGGTAAAGGAATATATCTAGCCCCGATTAATAATTGTGTGCTTGCTATTTTTTAAAGATGATGTAATTGAATTATTGCCAAGCTCTTGTTGTTCCTTGTATGACTTGATAGTTTTCTTTTCTGTATATAAACTACTGATTCACAAAAGTAAAATTACAACAGGTTCAAACCACTTCTGAGTGTGTTCTCTGTCTGTCATTCGCCGAATCCTTGCCTTTCTGACTACCCAAGCCCTGGTTCTCCTACGGTCGTGGTACCCCCGATGGGCCAGTCTATAACATCCTATTATCAGTTATTCATGCCAACTGTATAGAATTAGTTCTGCTTCATGGTATCTAACTGCTCTCAGGGTTTATTCTGAGGGAGAGAACAAAGTTACAAAACCAACCCAGTCATCCTTAATAGACTTGTATCTACCAAAATAGAACCTATGGTGTAGTGCACTTTCTAACTTACTTATAGTATTTACTTATATAGTAAATACTGTGAAAGTATTTATGCATTGTCTGTAGTGAAAATTAGAATATTTGAGAACTGAACTTAACACAGACCATAAAGGTGCAACTTTAAAAACAATAATATGTAGCTTAAAGTAAAATTTAAGAACTGATTTCCTTTTTGATGGATATTTATTAATTCTGACTCTTACTCATTTAATACTTGCATAATGCTTAGTTAGTGACATTTAGAATAAAGGACTTATGTACACAGGGATTACTATGATCTAGGTAAGGTGAGGTAAAACTATTTTTAGATGAGGATTCCTTTGTAATTTTTTTTTTGGAATAGGTCTATGTAGCTCTGGCTGTCTTGGAACTCACTGTTGAGATCAGGCTGGCCTTGAAATCACAGTGATCTCTCTGCCTCTGCCTCCTAGTACTGGTATTAAAGGCATGTACCACTATGCCTGGCTTCTTTTTTAATATTAAAAGATAATCTAACTTAGTTGAGTATAGTGGACCACAGCTTTAATGCCAGCTTTTGGGAGGCAAAGGTGCAGATATCTGTGAGTTCAAGACTAGCCAAAAGTGCAAGTGAGACTCTGGCTGAAAAAAATCATTTACTTCTTAAGTTTAGCAGATAATGACATGTTTATTCCAAATAACATTGACAAAGGTAAGTTCATTATCTCATGATTCTCTTCTAGTCTAGGCTGGGGTAAGTTATTTTCACTTTTTATTATTGTTATTATTCTCTGGTGCTAGGCATTGAATTTAGTGCCTCACACATTTGAGGCAAGGGCTACACCACTGAATTATATATGCAGCCCTGTTCAATTCTTAATGATAGGCCAGTGGTTTGTGAATGGCTATGCAGATATGAAGATATGAATTCATTTCTATTTGTTCTTTGCCTCCTACCCCAATAACTTGTAAGGGTGAAGTTGCTTTAAAAACAAGTACTCCAAGACAAAAAGCATTTCAAACCAGGAAAACAAACCTTCAACATGATCATCTGCAAAAGACATCTCAGGAACAAAAAAGGAAGAAGAAATATGACACGACATACACCTGCACATTCAGGATGTCCTCCTATGAAAACAGATAAGGAAGCCCAGCAAAGTGAGCAGCTTAACAATGTCCTGAAAAACAAATTAAAGACATCTGAATCTTTTGAGACTGAGCCACCACTTGGCATCTTTAAAGGAAAAGCACACTTAAAGGTAATTCCCTCTAATTTGAAAAATATTAGATCTGTCTGTGAGAGAAAAGATGTATCTGGAGAAACTGTTCCTATAGAACTGTAGATATTTAAAAACAAACAAACACAAAAAAACAATGGATTCCATCTTGACAATATCTTTGCATCTCCTTCTTGTCCTCAGTTCAGGGCTACACTTGTCACTCACCTTCTAAGGTTTAAGTAAAAATAAATTAGACTATGAGGACAACAAACCAGAATAAGAAATTTTAGTTATTTTATGTGTATGAGTGTTTTGCCTGCTTATATGTCTGTGCACCATGCAGTATCCTTGGAAGTCAGAAGAGGGTGTTGGACTCTCTGCAACTAGAGTTACAGGTGGTTGTGAACTGCTATGTAGGTGCTGGGACTCAAAGAGGGGTCCTCTGGAAGAGCAGCCAGTGCTCTAAACTACATAGCAGAGTCACATGAACATATTTTTTTTAACACAAATAAGGGCAATTTTTATAACAATACAGAAATAATGATGATAATAATAATGATTTCTAGAGTACTTACATTTGGAATGAAAAGAACCAACATGTTTGATATACAAATTATAAATCCTCAACCCAAAATATAATAATTGAAAATTATATATTAGACATATGTGTAAATCTAGTAAGCCAAAAAGGCAGTGGTTTACACACCTCATAATATGTCATAGGACTGAAATAAAGTATTTCTGCAATTCAACTAATCTAAAACCACACCAGTACAAGACTTGGAGTAGAAGTTATTACCTGGTAAAGGCAGTATGCCAGGTGTAAAATCATGGACCAAGACAGACACTGTCAGTTCTTCTCCATCACACTCTAACAAAGCATCAAGTGTTGTGTTTTTATAAAGGGTTACAACAAGCCAGCTGAAGCTGACAATGACACAGGCATATTACAAGGATGGTAATATGATAAAAAAGCTCACTTTTATCACTTCATGGATTTTCTCTGTCAATTTTATTCTGCTTACAAAAATTCACATGTACCATTGGGTTTTCTGTTAATGAAATTGTATCTAGATACAGATTACTTTTTTGAGATAACACTCCAGCAAGTCTGGAATTTGCTATGTAGATCAGGCTGGCCTTAAGCTCTTAGATCATCTCCTGCCTCTGCCTCCCCAGTGCTGAGATTAAAGGCATTCACCACCATACTTCTTGATATGAATTCTTTTTGCTGTATAAATAAGAATTGAAGAAAATATTTTCAGATATTTCTTTCTCAATCATCTTCATTTTTTCTATTGTCCACATGGTGTATGTATAAATTAACTTAGATTTATACCACGTGACCTTCTGACTGAAAAATAGAGGGAGATGATAAAAGTGTTATAAACACAGGGGTTTTCTTTTTATTTTCTTAAGATAAATTGCATAATGGGAGGAAACAATAAATGAGAAGAACTGTGAAAACGTGTCTAAGGCTGACAAATACTCTCATCAAACTCATGTGTTCATTGTGATTCATTGTAAATCTCTCTTATTAGAACCACTGAGTTCATCCACACTACCATTTTAAGGACTCTTAACAAATATAGACACTTCCACATCTTTTTTATTATTAATCTGTCTTAACATTTTTGTTTCATCACCTTTTTATACTATAGTATTTGAATTTTTTTTAAAAAAAACTTAGATAGCATATAAAATTGGCAAATTTGGCATTTGATTGCCTAAGTAGGATGCTGAATTCTGAGATACAACGAGTTGTCAAGACTGACAACAATCTAGAGATATTATTTAAAAGTAAAAGCAGATGAGGCTTCTCATATACCAGGCAGCATCAAATTAGTTTGTAAAACTCACACCTTTCCTTTTACTTTTATGTATGCTTGTGTATGAGTGTTTTGCCGGCATATATGCCTGTGCATGCTTGGTGCCTATTGAGGTCAGAAGAAGGCATTGGATCCTGTGGAACTGGAATTTCAGATGGATGTGAACCCCTGTGTGGGTGCTTGAACTGAACCCAAGTGCTCTTAACTACTGAATCATCTCTCCAAGACCCAAACTCACACTACTTAAATTTAACCAATTCAGTGGGTGTTCTGGGTAACCTATCTGAGTCAAGCTTATGGATTTTTTGTTTTGCTTTTTTTGAGACAGGTTTCTCTGTGTATCCCTGGCTGTCCTGAAATTCACTCTGTAGACTAGGCTGGCCTTGAAAGATCCGTCTGCCTCTGTCTCCCAAGTGCTGGGATTTAAGGCATGTATGACCACTGCCTTATGGAATTTTATCAAATTTTATCAATGTGACATAAACCAATGGATAACACCATTTCAGAGCTTTGAATGAATCCTTCAGGCTTTGTTCTATAACTTCTACTGTAATTAGATGATGGTGCTGAAACAGGCTATTACTCAACATTCAGGAGGTGTAACAGTCATGGTTAAGGCATGAGAGGTCAGAAGCTATCTCTAGACTCCATACTTGAAGCTCAGCAGCTCCCCTGTGCTGTGTGTGGGTAGTGGCATACTTTGTTCATGCATTTCAAAGGTCGCCTTCACTATTCTGCTATCCCAGGATCCTGTGGGGAAAGGACTAATTTAGTACAGAAGGGAGAGGTTCCTTTCATTCCAGAAGCCCTTTACTGTTACATTCTGTCTACCTGGTTGTTATGTAAAACCAGGTCACACAGACTGGATAGGAAGTATTTTGTCCTTTTCTTGGTACTTCTTCCTATCATGCAGGAAGTGAATGTGTTAGGTAAAAAAGAGTAGATTTTTAAAAGTCAGATGAATCATGTTCCCTTTGAAGATTTCTGAAAAAGTTGGGTCTTTTAGTCAAGCAGAAATGAAGCAGAGGTTACAAAATATGAGTGATCTATATGGATAAAAAAACTCACACATATTTGTGGACTAAAATCAAGACCATGGCATTGACAAATAATAAAATGAATGAAACTATAAAACTCCCTTTTAATGAAAAATAACATAACTTGAACTTTCCTTAAAGGCTGAAGAAGAGAGGAAGTACCGACTCCAGGTACAGGAAGTCACACTAGAGAACTGTTGTGACGGAACTGCTTGCACTGTTGCTTCTGCTGATGCTGACACTGCTTCTGGTTTCACATCCACTTCATCTGCTTCTAATAGTGTTTCTGCTGCTTCTGCTACCACTTCTGCTTCAGCTTCTGATGCTCCAGTGGCTGCTGCAGCTGCTTCTGCTTCCTCTTCCACTGCTTTGGCTGCTGCTGCAGCTTCTGTGGCCTCTTCCAGCGCTGCTATTAATGCGGTGGTCACTGTTTCAATGAAGGAACTCTACAAAGGCACAGTGGGACTACTAACAAAAAGGATTTTGCTCTTCAGGAAAAAGAACAACACAATAAGTAGACCATAATTTTAGTTTAAAATAATCATTTTGATTTATGAAACAAATTATCATTTTGGCTAAGGTTCATGATGAACACATATACTTGGTCTACCAATAGTGAGACATTGCTCACTATGAGAAACATTTAAATAGTTTGATTTCATTTTCCAGTTATATCAAAAGCGATTTATATAAACATAATCCTCATAGCTGGCAAACATGAGGGATGCCCATTGCCATTTCCCATGGTTAAATGAATTCATTGACATAGAAGTTAGAATGCTGTTCCTCTCCTAGAGCCCACTTACCTCCAGTTATGTTCAGAGTACATTCCACATTGTCTCATGAGACAAGTAGATCAGGCTCTTGTTTTATCTTTGAGTTGAACTTGGGTTTTTCTTTGTCATTGCACCCCAGCCACATTGAACACTCAAGGCATATTTCTGAACTTGCAGGTTTCCTGCTTGCCATGTTCTTCTATTTCCTTGGCTGTTGTTTACAAGCCATGTTCTCAGCATAGCCCAGCTGGTCCTACTTATTCATGTTCCTTTCACCTCACCCCTACAATACATAAAAGTTTATTTTTCTCCTCTAACATACCTTATGTCTGTATGTGTCTCTGTCTCATTGTTAGTTTATGTACTTTGTGAGAGACCAGCTCCCACTTTTTGCCCCAGAGTACTCTCGAGTAGGGAGATGGGAAAAATATTTAGATAGAAATATAGAGGGGAGAGAGACAGATAGAAACACAGGATAGCTTGGAAGGGCATGGATCCTTATCCACCGTCCCCTTCTGTCTCTTCTAAAGGGCTTTTTAAAGGAATGCCAAGGGGCAGGGCAAAAGACCTTCCCTTGCTAGATCAAAGCATCCAAGTGCAGACCCTTTCAAACACCTGGTAATCACACACGTGGTCAAGTAATCCTCTAATGCAGCTCTGCTGGGTAAAGCAAGCTCAGATCTCATTAGGAAACCTTTTTGGGCCTCCACAGTACTTCAATATCAGTAGGCTTTTGTCTACTTACCACTGTAGCCTCATTGATTATGTAATGGGCTAGCATACAGTAAATGACTACTCAAAGTATATTTTTTTGAATGAGCAATTAACTTTACACCAAGTGTTGTTATAAACTTTAGACTAATTGTCACTTTAAATAAGTTTGATGTGGATCAATTCTTAGAATTTCATTTACTAATTATAATCATTAAAAAATTCTGGTGATCTTTTATAGTCATCACAATAGTAATTTTAACATAGGTAGAAAGTTCCACCATTGTAGTTACCATTATTTATTCTTCTGCTTGCATTTATGATAGTTTTATCTATAGCAAATAGACCAAAGGAATAGCAAAAGTCACTTATATGTTATTAACAAAATAAAATATAAGGAGTAAATGTAGTAAAAGCCATTGTAGAAGTGGGAAAACTGTTACCAAGGAGGTTCCTATTGATATGATAAGAAACAGTTCAAGACAAATCATTGAAGAGATTTCAGTTTCTCCCACAATACATATTTGAAGTTATTGCTGTCTATGGTAAGAGAGAGCTGTGTTGGTCAAGCACAAGTATAACACTGAATCCTGCCTAATTTTACATGATTTTTTTTTGGAATAGTGATACTAAGAGATGTGCCAACTTCAACTAGGTAAGTAGGTTGACATTTGGAGGGCATGGAGTTTTTATTTTGGAGGGCATGGAGTTTCTATTGCTATGAAGAGACATCATGACCATAGCAACTCTTTTGAGGGAAAACATATAATTGGGTGGTTTACAGTTCAGAGGTTCAGTCCTTTATCATCATGGTGGGAGATGGTGGTGTGTGTGCAGGCAGAAATGGTACTGGAGAGTTAGCTGAGAGTTCTACATCTTGTGCAGGCAACAAGAAGTGAACTGAGACACTGGGCAGTATCTTGATCATAGGAGACCTCAAAGTCCACTCCCACAGTGACACACCTACTTCAACAAGGCCATACTTCCTAATACTGCCACTCCCTATGAGATTATGGGGGCCAATTACATTCAAACTACCACATTTCACTACCTGGCCCCCATAGGCTTGTAATAATATCATAATGCAAAATGCATTTAGTCCACCTTCAAAGTTCCAATAGTCTATTACAGTCTCAACAATGTTTTAAAGTTCAAAGTTCAAAGTCTCTTCTGAGATTCATGCAATCTGTTACTGTAACCCCCTGTAAAATCAAAATAAAAAAGCAATCATACACTTCCAACATATAATGGCACATTCTGAAACATAGGAAAGGGAGCATAGTGAGGAAATACTGGACCAAACCAAGACCCAAAACCAGGTGGGCAAACTCCAAATTCTGCATCTCCATGTCTGATGCCAAAGTGTTCTTCAGATCTCCAACTCCTTTCAGCTTTGTTGACTGAAACCTTCTTCTTCTTCTTCTTCTTCTTCTTCTTCTTCTTCTTCTTCTTCTTCTTCTTCTTCTTCTTCTTCTTCTTCTTCTTCTTCTTCTTCTTCGTTTTGATTTTTTAAGACAGGGTTTCTCTGTGTGGCCTTGACTGTTCTGGAACTAGCTTTGTAGACCAGGTTGGCCTTGAACTCACAGAGATCCACCTGCCTTTTCCTCCCGAGCACTGGGATTAAATGTGTGCTCCACCACCACCAGGCACAACATACTTCTTTCTCTGGCTGTTTCCACTCCCTGTTAGCAGCTCTTTCAGGTATCCCACAGTTCTGGCATCTCTAACACCTTGGGGTCTCCTTCAAAGCTTCACACAATGGCCTCTCTGGGCCTCCATCCAGGGATACCCCTAACATATGACTGACCTCAGTGGGTTACCTCAGTCATGGAGGAAGGTTCTATAATGCCTTTCTTCTAACCTTGATTCTAAATCCAGAACCATGTGGCTGAAGTTCTGCTTCTTGCTGGGGCTAGAACATGGGCCCCTCATTCAATTGCAATTTCACCAGCATTCTGTTTTCCATGGTTCCCTTCACTGCCTAATCTTAGCTGTCCTTGAACTTGCTTTGTAGACTAGACTGGCCTCAAACTCAAGAGATCCACCAGTCACTGCCTTCTGAGTGCTGGGGTATAAAACATGCACCCCCACATCCAGCTCTATGCTTTTTAAAATTCTTTTTCATAGGTTGGAAACTTTGCTGGGTGGGATCTTGCCCTGAGGTCAGCCAACATCAGCAGCTGAAAAAGTAAGCAGACTGACCCCTGCAGCGTATATTAAAACAGAATCATACTAATCAACATATTACTATTGTTGCCCTGTATTATAAATATCATGTATTTTAAAAATAAGGCTTTGCTCTAAAGGTATTTTTTTACTTTCTGCTACATTATATAGCCAGTACTATTTAAACTAAAAGTTAATGTTATATTTAAACAAGACAAAAATATAGCACAAATCTAATTATTAATATTATTCCTATGTCTAGCAGTGGCTGGGAAGATGGCTCAGTCAGTAAAATGCTTGCTATGCAAGCAAGAGGACGTGAGTTTGGATCTAAGTATCCAAGAAAATCCAGGCATTGTAGCATGTTTCTGCACTTCTAGTCCTGGGATGGAAGAGGAGGAAGATGGTAGCTAGTCAGCATGGCCAATCAGTGAGCTTTGGATTCAGCAAGCATTGCTGTCTCAAAAAATAAGATGATGGAGGATACCCTCTGTTGGCTCTGTCCCCCTCATCCCTTTTACTGCTTGTAAGCAGTGAGTTCCAACCATCTGCATAGCATTTACAAGCAGTATGACATTCATCTCTGAATAATTGTATGTTTTCCATTTTCCCTTTTAAGATGCTTGGTACCATGCTGATAGTCTTTAGTCTCTTTCTATTCTCTAAGTAGAATGGTTTCCTCTCAGGTTTTTTCTATTTTACTTTTCTGCAAAGCCTTCCTCATGAGGAACACCCACGGTTCATCCATCAACTCTTGTATATGTTACCTGTTTTTATAATTAGGAAATATATCTTTCATTGTCTTTATCTGTAACATTTTAATCTTTTTAAATGAATAAGTGAATTAATATGAGGAAGACAGGGTTTCATCCAGTTGTTTCTTAACCTTGGTTGCTAGAATTACTAAAAAAAAAAGCAAAAAAAAAAAAACACTGGCTTTTATGACTCTTTTAAAGGAGTGAAACTGCCACACATTTGATGGAAATAAACAAAAGTGAAAATACAAAATATTTTTTTTCCAGAGAGTCTGTGACTATACCAACAATTGAGAAGTGTACTTCAGACATGAGTGCTCTGCTACAGCTGAAGGATAGTTGTGCTCATGAACTACATCAGGATAAACAAAACTAACAATTAAATGTTTTGTTCTCTTTGAAGGAATATTAGAAGTGAGTACTTTCTCTTGAAATAAAACAAATGACTATAGTAGTCATCCAAAGCATTCATTCACTTCATTTATTCAAAGGATACTCAGCTGTACCAATGCTGCTGGAAGGCTGAGTGAGACCAGGACAGGTCATTTAGTGGTCATAATAGAAGCCCAGATGCTTTGAGAATGTTGACTCAGAGAAGCATTAGAGAAGGAGGTAATAACTGTGGAAGAATGTGAGACTTAGGTTTTTCTTATTAAAATGAACACTATGGAGTATGTGTGTTTGCATGCTCTTGGAAAGGGGAGGGACATGAGTGTGGTGGAATTGTCAAACCTTAGTCATTTAACATTAGAAAGCACAGGCATAATGGGGAACATGGAAGTATGGGGCCAGGTAAGGTTTCTTAAGGAATAAAATCTATAAGGTACAATCACGACACAGAACAGAGCTGAGACATTACCACTGATTCAGCTGCCACCATCCTGCCATTCTGCTCAAGGGTAATGGAACCAAACTGCAAGTCATGCTTCTCTGCTGCTTGCTACTGCTCTGACCACCCAAGAGAGAGTGCAACCCTTGCTCCACAGTTTTTAACGGGTCATGTATCTTCAAAGAAAACCATATCCATAAGGCCAAAACACTTCATCCAATTGGTCCAAGGACCAACTGGAATTCCCACAACACTTCTCCTTTTTTGCCTAAAATAAAACGAAGGTTCTAATCCTAACCTAGTAAAAACTATATACAATAAAAACTATTAACATGTATTGTCCAGAAGGAAGGAAAGGTAATTTCAATTAAAATTAAATTAAAAGGTAATTTCAACAAAAATTGAAACTACATACAACAAGAACAATTATCAGTAAGGAATACACCCTAGACATCCAGACCATGGGTAATTGGCAATTTTTATAAAGATTGCTCCAATAGTTGTCTTTTCCCAAAGAATCTAAGTTTTGTACCTAATATGTCCTTGGCAAAGATTTGGGAAGATTGTAACTGTAACTATTGAGTCTTCAATCCCATCAAACACCTGAGAAGGAAAATAATACTACCTGAGTAATCAGGAAGTGCAAGCAAATGAATTAAAAAAATGTAAGAAGTGACAGAAACAGCTGGCTGCCTGGAAAGTCACCCAAGGTTTCTCTGTAACGTTGGGGCATCCAACTTTGGCTTATATGCCTAAAATGTCTAACATACCTTTTTCAGAAGCAGGAAAATTTGAGGGATTGTCCTACCTGGTCTTGGCAAAGTTTGGCAGTCATTTTTCTTTGTGTCTTGCTTGTCCAGATTGGACAGTGTGTTTACTGTCAGCAGTTGAGGCAAGGGCAGTTTCTTGCCCAATAGGCCAGTTTTGCCAATAGGAAAACAAACTCCATATGTAGTGTCCTTTGGGAGTAGATTGGTGCTGGCAGGAGCAGATGTGTCTCATATCAAAAGAATTCTAAGTTATTAAAACATTTCAAATGCCATATTCTGTAGGTCTTTGAAGTGTTTGAATATCATCTATCTATTTAGAACATATCTGTGCATGCCTAGAAAACCTAACTAGCATGACTATAGGTTTGACAAATATGAGTAACTATTATCCTGTAATTCTCATCCACCTACATACCTTAAGGACTGAAGCTTCACATTATAAGAACAAATAATCTGTAGAGGTAATACCTTATGCAAAAATAGAAACAGAGTTACAGTATAAGGACAATAACCTTGCAATTGTGACAATATATAAAATGTCTTAACCAGAGGTAGAAATATAAAATGCAATATGACAAAAATAACCTTAATTTGCATCAGCATACAAAAATATCCCAAACAGAAGTAGAAACATACATACAGTATGACAAAAGTAATTTTACATTTGTATCAATATACAAAAATATATTAAACAGAAGAAGGAACATATATACAATATAATAAAAATAATTTTGAATTTGTATCAATATACAAAAATACCTTAGACAGAAATAAAAACATATATACAGTATAACAAAATAAATTTGAATTTGTATCAATATACAAAAATCCATATCAATGTAAATTATTTAAAACTGATAGTGTACCTTTTAATCCTATCATTCCTATCTCCCCCTTTTCTATTTCAAATGAGATCCTTGAGTTTAATCTCTATTGTTCAGCCCCCAAACCTATAGCAACTTTTTACCAACCCCCTACAAATGATAATTATCTATAACCCAGAGAAAAACCCAAAAACCATTCACTCCACCTATTGGGAAAATGGGCATTGTGAATGACTTCCTGCTGTCAGGGGAGTGGCAGTGTTTCTATGGAACCCTGTAAGGACTGAGACAATGGGTAAGTCTTAGTATAACTAGCTGCAATAATTGCAATTGCAATATTCAGCCTCTGAGTAATGGGTAAAACTTATCTGAAGTTCTGGCTGGAGTGGTGCAAGAGGGTGGACCATCTCAGCTAGCTACCCTAGAATTGTCTTGAGCAGTTTGTAGTCCAAAACCAATCTTTGTGTGGTGTCTCTCAGCTCAATGGCATCAAACTAAACCAGGTAGAATCATTGTTGTGACACTCCATCATCCTTTTGGAGACTTCAGAGATCACTGTTAGGAAAATTTATTGTTTACTACAGAATATTTAAGCATCATTAATATCAAAATGGAAAGTTTAATTTTTAAGATAGTAATATACCTAAAGAAAAAAATTTAATAAGTCAAATTAAATTTGAGAGGAAAGAGATTTGTGACAACAATAGTCTTTAGATTTTGGTTTTCTTCTGTCCCATACCAGGGGGCTCTTCTGATATGAGACAGAGACTCTGAGTTTTCTTTTAACAACATGCTTGGGTTTAGAGAAGGAGAGAGCCATGTTCCAACTCCAAAGCCAGCTTTAGTTTTTAATTGAGTTGGGACAACAAATATTTTGAGAGGTGAAAAGATTTTACCCTTTAGAAGTAATTATAGCATCATGCCAGATTGTTTCTTTTCTTGGTAATTTTTTTTTTCTGGGAAGTTCTCCCTTCTTTATTTTTTATTTTATTTTATTTTATTTTATTTTTATTTTTTGGTTTTTCGAGACAGGGTTTCTCTGTGTAGCTTTGTGCCTTTCCTGGAACTCGCTTGGGAGACCAGGCTGGCCTCGAACTCACAGAGATCTGCCTGCCTCTGCCTCCCGAGTGCTGGGATTAAAGGCGTGCGCCACCACCGCCCGGCTCCCTTCTTCTTTAGATGTCCATCTCTCCAAAGGTCTTTGACATTCTTAAGATGGATATTTTTATTCTCCTGTAAGGACAAAAACAGAATCCTGTTGTAGACAAATTTCTAAACAGTCTTATTAAATAAGAAACACAGAACCAAATACAGGGGTGAAAGCCTTAGAGATCAGAGAAATAGGGATAGCCACCAATCTTAGCTCACCATGCTGCCGTAGCTTCCCAAGAGAACCAGCTTCTTCCTGTCTAACCTGCACCTTTATTGCCTTGTTGTTCTGCCTTCTCATTGGTTCTTAGCCCAGCTACCTCACTTCCTCATCACTGCCTGTCTGTACAGACCTCCATGTCTCTATGGTTGGTACTGGGATTAAAGACATGTGTCACCACGCTTGGCCGTGTCCTTGAATGCACAGAGACTCTGCCTGCCATGTGATCAGATTAAGGGTTTGTGCTACCATTGCCTGACTTTTGTTTATGGCTGGCTTTCTCTGTCCTCTGATCTCCAGGCAAACTTTATTTATTAACATACAAATAAAATATCACCACATTTTAGCACAAATAAAATGTCATCACACCCTGCCCAATCCTAATTTGGTGAGTTTTTTCTTTTGACATGAATTGCCACATCAGTTAATGAATAACCACTTCTCCTAATCAAGAGGTCTTTCTTGTTCAAATCAAATCTTTATTATTTTTTATGGTATCCATAGCTTTTCTTTTCCTGTGGAAATAAAGGAAAACTCCTTCCTCAACATAACACCTCTCCTGGTTTTCACTCTGAGGTCAATACATCCTTAAAGTACACAAGCTGATTTAACTCAGTAGTTTTTTCTATTGTCTAATGTCTCTCCACAGCTGTTATTCCTTTCTCATTAGCATTAGAAAATTTAGAGTTAATAAGGCATTATGCAATCTTTCTCTGGGGGTCTTTATTATCCCTTTCTTCTTATTTAGCATTTCTTTTAAACTTTGATTAAATCTTTCAATAACTGCTTGTCCTGTTGGATTGTGTAGTATACATGTAATATGCTTTATATTGTAATAGACAAAAAACTATTTCATTTTTCTAGAGACATGCTGGAGCATTGTCAGTCTTAATTTGTACAGGTATTCCCATGATGGACATGACTTCTAATGGATGTGTTATTACAGAATTGACCTTTTCAGAACTCAAAACAGTTGCTCATTGAAATCCTGAGTATGCTATGGTATCATGTACATATTTTAATTTTCCAAGTTCTGTAAAATGTAATATATTCATTTGTCAAATTTCATTTCTTTGAGTTACTTCCTGCAGGTAGTGGAGCTTGATTATACAAGGAACAAGCAGGGCATTTTTCTATAATTTTCTTGGCTTGTTGCCAAGTGATGGAAAAATCCTTTTCCAAATCTTGCTATTAATGCAGTGTATTTTAGTGAAATTCTGATGTCTCCAGCACATTTTCTACTAACAAGTGATCAATTTAATCATTACCTTGTACTCAAGGGCCTGGCAGACCCATGTGGGATCTGATATGTGTTATATATTATATATATATATATATATATGATTCCTATTTCTGACTGTTTCCTGTAATTATATAAATAGTGAAGTTAATTCTGATTCATCAGGAAGTAAGTTCAGTGGTTTCAATGTGTAAAACAACTCTTTCTACATATGAAGAGTTAGTAACTATATTAAGAGGTTCTGTAAAATCCATCAACACCATGAGAATAGCATATAATCCTGACTTTTAGACAGAATCACAAGAGCTTTGAGCCACTTTACCTAAATTTCCTGATTTATAACCTGCTTTTCCTGATTTATTTGCATCAGTATAGAATGTAGGGGTTCTAGTTATTGGTGTTCCTCATACAGTGGGAGGAAGGACCCAATTGGTTCTTTTTATGATCTGAAATCTCTTGCTTTGGGGATATCTGTTGTTAATCTCTGCCAAAAATTTACTGCAAACTCTTTGCCAATGTTCATTTTCTGCCCTTAAAGAAGAAATTTAGTAAATTTAAAATTAGTAAAAGGTACTGCAATTCCTGCTGGTTCCATTCCTGTCAATTGACAAAGTCTTAATTTCCCTTTTAGAATCAACTCAGAAATCTTTTCCACATATGTCTTTAATTTTTAACTCTGTTTGTATGGTGAAAATATCCACTCTAAGATAACATCTTCCCTCTATATTAAAATCCCTTTAGAGGAATGTGTTGAGGATAATAAAATCGAAATGCAGTCAAGCTCTGGATCTAAGTGATCCACATGTGCATCCTGTAATTTCTTTTCCACCAAAGCCAAATCTCTCCCAGATTACACAGATAATTTCTTGGGACTATTTAATTTCTTGTCGCCTTTTAAGGTTTGAAACAAATTACTCAGTTCAGGAGTTGTTATTCCACTAGTTTGTCATAGAGGGGTAATGTCTCCCAGCAATTTTGAAAGTCATTAAGAGTCCACAATTGATCTCTCCTAATTTGTACCTTGGGGGTCGAATTTTTTGTAGACCTATTTCATATCCCAGATAATTAATAGAATCTCCTGTTTGTATTTTTTCAGGAGCAATTTGTAATCCCCAGCAAGGCAAATCTTTCTTTACTTCTTCAACCATTTTTTCTTTCCTTTTTAATTTTTTTATTAATTTTTTTATTTTATAATTTGATTTAATTTTACCTATCAGCCACGGATACCCCGGTCCTCCACCCTCCTGCACCCCCTTCCTTCCCCCCAGCCCACCACCCATTCCCATCTCCTCCAGGGCAAAGACTTCCCTGGGCATTCAGCTCAACCTGGTAGATTCAGTCCAGGCAGTCCAGTTCCTTCTCCCAGACTGAGCAAAGTGTTCCTGCATAGGCCCCAGGTTCCAAACAGCCAGCTCATGCACTAAGGACAGGTCCCAGTCCCACTGCTTGGGGGCCTCCCAAACAGTTCAAGCTCATCAACTGTCTCACTTATCCAGAGGACCTGATCCAGTTGGGGGCTCCTCAGCTATTGGTTCATAATTCATGTGTTTCTATTCATTTGGCTATTTGTCCCTGTGCTTTTTCCAATCTTGGTCTCAATAATTCTTGCTCATACAATCCCTCTTCTTTCTTGCCAATTGGATTCCTGGAGCTCCACCTGGGGCCTGGCTGTGGATCTCTGCATCTGCTTCCATCAGTCATTGGATGAGATTTCTAGCATGACAGTTAGGGTGTTTGGCCACCCTATCACCAGAGTAGGTCAGTTCAGGCTTTCTCTCTACCATTGCCAGTAGTCTATTGTAGAGGTATCTTTGTGGATTTCTGTGGACCTCTCTAGCACTTTGCTTCTTCCTATTCCCATGGGGTCTTCATTTATGATGGTCTCTTTTTCCTTGTTCTCCCTCTCTGTTCTTGATCCAGCTGGGACCTCCGACACCCCTAAGCTCTCTTTCCCTTGAAACTTGCCCTTCATTACCCCCCTCTCACATCCATTTTGCTAATGTAGATCTCATCCATGTCTCTGTCATTGGGCGATCCCTGTGTCTTTCTTAGGGTCCTGTTTTCTAGGTAGCCTCCCTGGAGTTGTGAGTAGCAGTCTAGTCATCCTTTGTTTTACATCTAGTATCCTCCTATGAGTGAGTACACACCATGTTTGTCTTTCTGAGTCTGGGTTACCTCACTCAGGATCATTTTTTTCTAATTCCATCCATTTGCCTGCAAACCTCATGGTGTCATTGTTTTTCTCTGCTGAGCAGTATCCCATTGTGTATATGTACCACACTCTATTTATCCATTCTTCAGTTGAAGGACATCTAGGTTCTTTCCAGGTTCTGGCTATTACAAATAATGCTGATATGAACATAACTGAGCAAGTGCCCCTTTGGTATGATTGAGTATTCCTTGGGTATATGCCCAAGAGTGGTACAGCTGGGTCTTGAGGGAGATTGATCCCCAATTTTCTAAGAAAGCACCATATTGGTTTCCAAAGTGGCTGTACAAGCTTGCATTCCCAGCAACAGTGTAGCAGTGTTCCCCTTGCTCCACATCCTCTCCAGCATAAGCTGTCTTCAGTGTTTTTGATCTTAGCCATTCTGACAGGTGTAAGGTAGTATCTCAGAGTCATTTTGATTTGCATTTCCCTGATGATTAAGGATGTTGAGCAATTCCTTAAATGTCTTTCAGTCATTTCAGCTTTCTCTGTTGAGAATTCTCTGTTTAGTTCTATAGCCCATTTCTTAATTGGACTGTTGGGCATTTTGATGTCTAATTTCTTGAGTTCTTTATATATTCTGGATATTAGCCCTCTGTCAGATGTGGGGTTGGTGAAGACCTTTTCCCATTCTGTAGGCTGTCACTTTGCCTTGTTGACCATGTCCTTTGCCCTACAAAAGCTTCTCAGTTTCAAGAGGTCCAATTGATTAACTGTTTCTCTCAGTGTCTGTGCTACTGGTGTTATATTTAGGAAGTGATCTCCTATGCCAATGCGTTCAAGACTACTTCCTACTTTCTCTTCTATCAGGTTCAGAGTAACTGGATTTATGTTGAGGTCTTTGTTCCACTTGGATTTGAGTTTGGTGCATGGTGACAGATATGGATCTATTTACAGCCTTCTACACATTGATATCCAGTTATGCCAGCACCATTTGTTGAAGATGCTTTCTTTTTTCCATTGTACAGTTTGGCTTCTTTGTCAAAAATAATATGTTCATAGGTGTGCAGATTAATGTCAGGGTCTTCAATTCGATTCCATTGGTCCACGTGTTGGTTTTTATGCCAGTACCAAGCTGTGTTTATTACTGTAGCTCTATAGTAGAGCTTGAGGTCAGGGATCATAATGTCTCCAGAGGTTGTTTTATTGTACAGGATTTTTTTGGCTATCCTGGGTTTTTTGTTTTTCCATATGAAGTTGAATATTGTTCTTTCCAGGTCTGTGAAGAATTGTGTTGGTATTTTGATGGGGATTGCATTGAATCTGTAGATTGCTTGTGGTAAGATTGCAAATTTTTACTATGTTAATCCTGCTCATCCATGAGCATGGGAGAACTTTCCATTTTCTGACATCTTCAATTTCTTTTTTCAGGGAGTAAGTCATATAGGTCCTTCACTTGCTTAGACTTACCCCAAGGTATTTTATATCATTTGTGGCAATTGTAAAGGGTGATATATCTCTGATTTCCTTCTCTGCCTGTTTGTCAATTGTATATAGGAGGGCTACTGATTTTTTTGAGTTGATCTTGTATCCTGCTATGTTGCTGAAGGTGTTTATAAGCTGTATCAGTTCCTTGGTTGAATCTTTGGGGTCACTCAAGTATACTATCAAGTCATCTGCAAATAGGGAAAGCTTGACTTCTTCCTTTCCCATTTGTATTCCCTTAATCTCCTTGTGCTGTCTTATTGTTCTGGCCAGAACTTCAAGTACTATATTGAATAATATGGGGAGAGTGGACAGCCTTGCCTCGTTCCCGATTTTAGTGGAATTGCTTTGAGTTTCTCTCCATTTAATTTGATGTTGGCTGTTGGCTTGCTGTAAATTGCCTTTATTATGTTGAGGTATGTTCCCTGTATTCCTGATCGCTCCAAGACCTTTATCATGAAGGGGTGTTGGATTTTCTCAAATGCCTTTTCTGCATCTAGTGAGATGATCATGTGGTTTTTTTCTTTGAGTTTGTTTATATGATACATTGATGGACTTTCGTATGTTGAACCACCCTTGTGGTTGTGATCATGGTGGATAATTTTTTTGATGTGTTTTTGGAGTCTTTTTGCCAGTATTTTATTGAGTATTTTTGCATCAATGTTCATGAGGGAGATAAGTCTGTAGTTCTCTTTCTTTGTTGCATCTTTGTTTGGTTTAGTAATCAGGGTAATTGTAGCCTCATAGAAGGAGTTTGGTAACTTTCCTTCTGTTTCTATTGTGTGGAACAATTTAAAGAGTATTGGTATTAACTCTTCTTTGAAGATCTGGTAGAATTCTGTGCTGAAACCATCTGGTCCTGGGCTTTTTTTGGTTGGGACGCTTTTAATGACTGATTCTATTTCCTTAGGGGTTATTGGACTATTTAAATAGTTTATCTGGTCTTGATTTAACTTAGGTATGTGGTACCTATCCGGAAAATTATCCATTTATTTTAGATTTTCCAGTTTTGTGGAGTAGAGTTTTTTGAAGTATGACCTGATGATTCTCTGGATTTCCTCATTGTCTATTGTTATGTCCCCCTTTTCATTTCTGATTTTGTTAATTTGGATGCTCTCTCTCTCTGTCTTTTGGTTAGTTTGTTTCTATTTTATTGATTTCAGCTCTGAATTTGATAATTTCCTGGTTTCTGTTCTTCCTGGGAGACTTTGCTTCTTCTTGTTCTAGAGCTTTCAGGTGTGCTGTTAAGTCACTAGTGTGAGATATCTCCAACTTCTTTATGTGGGCATTTAGTGCTATGAATTTCCCTCTTAGCACTGCTTTCATAGTGTCCCATAAGTTTGGGTATGTGGTGTATTCATTTTCGTTGATCTCTAGAAAGTCTTTAATTTCTTTCTCTATTTCTTCCTTAACCCATTGGTGATTCAGCTGAGCATTACTCAGTTTCCATGAGATTGTAGGTTTCCTGTTGTTTTTGTTGTTGTTGAAATCTGACTTTAAACCATGGTGGTCTGATAGAACGGAGGAGGTTGTTCCAATTTTTTTGTATCTGTTGAAATTTACTTTGTGGCCAAGTATGTGGTAGATTTTAGAGAGGGTTCCATGAGGTGCTGAGAAGAAGGTATATTCTTTTTTGTTAGGATGGAATGTTCTGTAGATATCGATTAAGTCCATTTGAGTCATAACATCAGTTAAGTCCCTTATTTCTCTGTTAAGTTTTGATTTGGCAGATCTGTCCAGTGGTGAGAGTGGGGTGGTAAAGTCTCCCACTATTAATGTGTGGGGTTTTATATGTGATTTTAGCTCTAGTAATGTTTCTTTTACATATGTGGGTGCCCTTGTGTTTGGGGCATAAATGTTCAGAATTCAAACTTCATCTTGGTGGATCTTTCCTGTGATGAGTATGTAATGCCCTTCTTTATCTCTTTTGATTGATTTTAGTTTGAAGTCTATTTGCTGGATATTAGGATGTCTACACCTGCTTGCTTCTTAAGGCCATTTGATTGGAAAGTCTTTTCCCAGCCTTTTATTCTTAGGTAGTGTCTCTCTTTTAATTTAAGGTGTGTTTCTTGTATGCAGCAGAAAGATGGGTCCTGCTTTCATATCCATTCTGTTAGCCTGTGTCTTTTTATAGGTGAATTAAGGCCATTGATATTAAGGGATATTAATGACCAGTGATTGTTCATTCCTGTTATTTATTTATTTATCTTTTTGGTGGTGGTAATGCGTGTGTACTTCTGTTCTTTGGGGTTTACTGCTGTGGTGTTATCTGTTGCCTGTGTTTTCAAAGGTGTATCTGACTTCCTTAGGTTGGAATTTTCCTTCTAATCTTTCTGTGGGGCAGGCTTTGTGGACAAGTATTGTTTAAATCTGGCTTTGTCTTGGAATGTCTTGTTCACTCTGTCTATGATGATTGAAAGTGTTGCTGGGTATATTAGTCTAAGCTGGCACCCATGGTCTCTTAGTGTCTGCATTATATCTGTCCAGGACCTTCTGGCTTTCAAAGTCTCCATTGAGAAATTGGGTGTTATTCTGATGGCTTTGCCTTTATAAGTCACTTGGCCTTTTTCCTTTGCTGCTCTTAATATTCTTTCTTTATTCTGTAGGTTTAGTTGCTTAATTATTATGTGGTGAGGAGACTTTTTTGGGGTGTCTAGTCTATTTGGTATTCTATAGGCTTCTTGTATCTTCATAGGCATTTCTTTCTTTAAGTTGGGAAAGTTTTCTTCTATGATCTTGTTGAATATATTTTCTGTGCCATTGAGTTGGTATTCTTCTCCTTCCTCTATCCCTATTATTCCTAGGTTTGGTCTTTTCATGGTGTCCCAAATTTCTTGGACATCTTGGGTCATGACTTTGTTGGCTTTAGTGTTTTCTTTGACTGATGAATCTATTTCTTCCACTGTATCTTCAATGCTCTTCCATCTCTTGCATTGTGTTGGTTATACTTGCATCTGTAGTTCCTGTTTGTTTACTCAGATTTTCTATTTCCAGCATTCCCTCTGTTTGTTTCTCCTTCATTTTTTTTCTGTTTCCCTTTTTAGGTCTTGGACTGTTTCCCTCATCTGTTTCATTGCTTTTTCATGATTTTCTTTCAGGGATTTATTGTTTTCTTCTGCTTTATTTCTTTTTTCCTCTAATTTTTTATAGCGTTCTTCCCATTTTTTGTTTGTCTCTTCCTCCATTTCATTTTTGATTTCTTCTTTGTAAGACTCTAGCATCTTCATGATGTTATCCATAAGGTTGCTTTCTTCTGCTTCTTCCATTTCATGATGTTCAGATCTTGCTGTTGGAGGAGGGCTAGTTTCTGGTGATGCTGTATTGTTCTTTATTTTGTTGTATGTACTTCTGCCTTGACGTCTGCCCATCTCCTTGTGGATTCCTTCTTAGTTTTATCAGTGCTGTTGATCCAGACAGAGCTGACAGATTCAGGAAGCCTCTCTCTGATCCAGATGGAAGCTCTGGGCCAGATGGGAGCTGGGAGCTGGTCTCTGAGTCTCAGGAAGTGGCTGGGGTCTCATGTAGATGGGTATGGGGGCACGGCATGCAGATTGCAGGGTCTGCCTGGGATCTTGGAAAAGGGGAACCTTTCCGCTGGGGCCTGGCCCGATGGCCAGAAACTGGGGCCAAGTTGGGCAGGTCTTCCCCAAAATGGCTGGTGCCCAGGGATGGGACCTAGGGGCAGGCCTCCGTGGGTATGACCCTAGGCACTCACCTCTGGTCCAGATGGGAGTTCTTTGTCTGATGGGAGCTGGGGGCTGCTCTCTGAGTCTCAGGGTGTGGTGGGGTTCTGGGGCGGATGGGTATGGGGGAAGGGCGTGGAGATTGCAGGGTCTGCCTGGGATCTTGGATAAGGGGAACCTTCCCAGGGCCTGCCTGATGGCCAGAAACTGGGGCCATGTTGGGCAGGTCTTCCCGGAAATGGCTGGTGCCCAGGGATGGGACCTAGGGGCAGGCCTCCCTGGGTATGACCCAAGTCACTCACCTTTGTTCCAGATGGGAGTTCTGGGCTGGATGGGAGCTGGGGGCTGGTCTCTCAGGCCTTGTATAACTTTAATATACAGGTTGGTCCTTTTTCCAGATTCTTGAATCTTGTCCTGAGCTTTTAAGGCTGCTGTATGGCATAGGGACAAGGCATGTTCATCAAATGTAGCCTGACTATTTATATCAGCATAACTGCCTTCACCAAGTATTTGATCTTGGGAAATCTCAAAACTTCTAGCCCTACCTTGCTGTTCAAGAGACTTAGTTTCTTCTCTCAACCAGCTGTTCCATTCTAATTGAGGACCATATTCCAATGCTGTTGTGACTGGACTCCAGTCCTTTGGAGTAATTTTGTTCCAAGATGGCCATGTATTCTTCTGCCTCACATATGCTGAATACATACCATAGGAAACTATTGCTTCATTAATATTCTTTATGTCTAACATTTGTATAGAATACCAATGTATATCCTTTGGGATACTTGTCATCTGGCTGCTTTTCATAAATAATAATATGATAAATCCTAGTTGGTGTTTTAACAACCTTAGATGGTCTTCTCTAGTTCCTTAAGGTAATGGTGAGGTTGATTTTCCTCTGTATTCTTGTCTATGTTTGAATACTTTTATTATCAGTTCTAATACATTTTTCTAAAAATTGGAATTTATCAGTAATTGCTTGTATCTCCTGAGTAGTAAGCTGTTTTAAAGCTCACATATTATCTGTCACTTTTTTGTTCTCCTCAAATGTAAATACCTCTAAAGTTTTTAGCTTATTAGTCAAAGCTGTCTTATCCTGCTTTGTAGATGTAACTAACCATTTTATTAAATAAAAAACACAGAACCAATGCAAGGAAGAAAGCCAAGAGGTCAGAGCTAAGAGCTAAAACCTTATCCTTCCTCCTGCAGTGGTCCTACCTCTCTGAACCAGAGCTACTTCCTGTGTTTAAGTCTTTCTTAAAGACTTATAGAGTTTCTGTTCTGCCTTCTCATTGGTTGTAAACCCAACCACGTGACCGCCTCACCACGGCCTGTCTATATAGACCTCCAGGTTTTCTATGATTGGTATTGAGATTAAAGGCATGTGTATCCAATACTGACTGTATCCCTGAACACACAGAGACTTACCTAGCTCTGCTTACCAAGTGCTGGGATTACAAGCGTACGCCACCACTGCCCTGCTTTCCTATGGCTTGCTAATAGCTCTGACCCCCAGGCAACTTTATTTATTAACAGACAAATAACATTTTAGTACAAAAGAAAATATCACCATACTCCTTAGTGACCATCTGTAAGACTTGCATATTATCTTCCAAGGCCTGTATTCTTTCACTTGATTTCTCATTCCCATATTCCAAAACTTGTATCTATTTAGTCAGTTTCTCATTACTGCATATTTTCAGTTAATTTCTCATTTTTTGGCACTGTTATCAAACCATTTTTAGGGATAAGATATGGATTGCCAACTAATAACAACTGTGCCCTAAATTATATTGATCCCAGTAAGGTTACTTTTCTCTTCAGTAAATTTTTCTAGCATCCCATTCATACTAGCAGGGAGCAGAGCTCTAATTCCCTGCATTGTGATATTTGTAGCCATTGACCTGAGAAAGATTTTAAAATTGGCCTTTCCATTCATTCCTCTACCTCCTTTACTTATTTGTCTATCATCTATCTATCTATCTATCTATCTATCTATCTATCTATCTATCTATCTATCATCCATCCATCCATCCATCCATCAATCCATCTATTTGTTTACCTTTCAAGAGTTGTCAATTGACTTACCACAGGTTAGATGCTCCATTGTTGTAGGTGTAATATTGATGTTTTACCAGCAGGTAAAGAAGGTCAAGCCACTCTCACTTGAACCACAGCAGAATCTGTTCCAGCACTTGTTTACACTAAACAAAATTGGTTAGAAACAACAACTGCATGTGAAGCAGTGGGACCAAAACCTGCCTAATGTCTGTGGTCCTGTGTACTCCAGAGTGTGAGCAGAGCTTGGAAAGACCAGGCAGTTTGTGGGGTTCTGGGTCATGGGTATATGTGCACATGCCCACACAAGCAGCTGGGCTCCAGTGCATATGAGCAGGCAGGCTGTGTGGACAGTTGGGCTCCAGTAGCTCAGGGAAGAGGAGCTGAGGGACCAGAAACTGTCTGCCAGACTGCAGTAGTGCTGGGAGTGGGAGTTTTTTGGTTTTTGTTTTGGTTTTTTTTGTTTGTTTGTTTTTTTGGCTATAAGTGCCTGGACTGAGTGTAGCAAGCAGAGAGCTCTGGTGTGTGGGGTGGGAAATGCAAAGACTAGTGGCTAGGAGGGGAAAGACCTGAATGCTGGTGGGCTCCTGGGGCCAGCAGGCCACAATGTGGACAGGCACCAGGAGCCAAGGGACATGGTTGGGCACTGGGAGCTGTGGTTTGGCCCATTTTGGGCACCAGATAAAGAGGAAGGCTGGGGTAAGTGCATTACCTTTATTGATAGACAAAATCCATGCACAATAATTACCAGTAGAAAGAAGAATCTGGGCCAAGTAGTAGCTGTCTCACTGTTCCCACTCAGGGCACAGCTATCTGTTACTCCTGCCGCTCATTCTCAATGGACAAAGGAGAAAGTCACCAAGCCACACTTCCTCTGTGGCTTCTGCAAGTCCCTCAGCTGTCCAAGAGAGTATACATCCACCTGCCTTGGCTTTTTATCCTGGTATTCAAGTCACATACTCTTTAATGAAGATTCCACCCATTTGGCCAAGCCGCCCTTTGCTATCGGCTATCTGACCGAATGGCAGAATTCCCATAACACTTATGTTATTAAAACATTAACACATGTTATAATCTGTAGGTCTCTGAAGTGTTTGAAGATCATCTATCTACTTGAAATCTGTCTCTGTCTGACCTTGAAAACATATCTAACATGAGCATATGTTTGATTATTATAGATAACTAACTACTAACATGTATTCCTTTATTATCCTAAGTAGCTTCAAGGACTAGAACTTAACAATTTTAAATGAGCTACATAGGTACAATACTGTAAACAAGAAAATAGAAAAACAATACAATATGACAAAAGTAACCATAAATTTGTATCAATATACAAAAATACCTTAAAACAGTATAATGAAAATAACCTTAAGTTTGTATCAATATACCAAAATCCATACCAATGTAAAGCATTTGAGACTAGTAGTTGCTTTTCAGTTTGAAAGTAGATTCAATAGTACACCTTTTTATCCTATCATTTCTATACTCCCCTTTTTCTTTTCAGAACAAGATCCCTGAATCTAATTTCCTTTGCTTAGTTTCCTCCCTGACCATGACTAATAACAAGTTGTAACTAACACCCCCAAATGATGACAAACACTATCAAATGACCAAAAATCACCCACTCCATCTCTTGGGAATGTGGGCATTGTGTTCTTAAAATTACTTCCTGTTGTTTGAGGGTGATGGCCTCTTTAGGGGACGCTTTAAAAATATTGAGATAAAGATCATGTCCTGGGAAAGTTAGCTGTTGTTTAGTCTTGATGTGATGGGAAAATGTAGGACTTATCTGAAGTCTTGGCTGGAGTAGTCTATGAGGTTGGATCATCTCAGCTAACTGCCTTGAAATCATCCTGAGCAGTTTGTAGTCCAAAGATGATCTTTGGGTGGGGTTTGTCATCTTAGTGGTGTTAACACAATCCAGGTGGATTCGTCATTTTGGGTCTCCAATATCCTTTTGAAGACTTCAAAGGTCACTGTTAGGGATTGTCGTGGTTCACTGCAGAAAACTTAAACATTTTAAATGTCATATGCAGCACATCTCAGGAGGGGTATAAGACCATAGCCTATCAAATACATCTGGGGTACACAAGCTTAATTCCTAATTACCTGCTTCAGACTCAAGCCTAAAATCATGTATATGAAGTGAGATAAAGTCTATTTCTAGAATTATATATGACCATTAATATCTCAACAGAAAGTTTATATAAATATATATATATATATAATGAATTTTGGGACAATATTTATACTTTAAGTAAAGCTTTAAAGAGTCAAAATAAAACTAAAGAATAATGAGATTAGTGGCAATAGAACAGTCCCTTCATTTTGGTTTTTTCTGTCCCATATCAGGTGACTCTTCTGACATGAGACAGAGACTGTGGTTTGTCCTCTAATAATTGAGTTGGGACTACAGAAAGACCATTTACCTCATACATCTGTAGAGAACAATAGAAACAAACATTCAGGAAGATTTATGAAATTTCCTCTTGGAAATGTGTTATACCATTAAACCAATTTACTGTTTCTGTTGGGAGGGTCTCTGGACATTTTTTCTTCTTCTTCAGTTGTCTTATTTGCCCAGTGGTCTTCAGATACTTTAGTTGGATGCTTTTATTATCATGGAAAGACAAAAACAAAACCCTACCTCAACCTTAACTTTGGGTAGTTTCTCTTTTCGGATGGGTTATGTCTGATCAAATGAAAAGCAAATGTCAGTCTTATAAATTAATTTAGATGGAATGGCCATGCAGTTGATGAACTATCGCCTCTCCTCTCCTAATCAAGAGGTCTTTTCTGTTTGAATCCAATCTTTATTAATCTTGATGGTATCCATAGCTTTTCTTTTCCTGTGGATACAAAAGCAAAACCTCTTCCACAACAAAACACATACCCTGGTTTCCATTCTGAGGTCAACAGATCTTTGAAGTATACAGACTGATTTAATTCAGCAGTTTTTTCCATTATCCAATGTTTCTCTACAGCTATCCTTCCTTTCTCAGCATTTAAAAAATTTAAAGTTAATAAAGCATTGTGCAATCTATCTGGCGGGGTCTTTACTACCCCTTTCTGGTTGTTAAGCATATATTTTAAAGTGCAATTAGATCTATCTATAACTGCTTGTTCTGTAGAATTTTGTCTTATACCTGTAATATACTTTGTATTTTAATATACAAAAAAACTTTCATTTTACTAGAGATATATGCTGAAGCATTGTCAGTCTTAATTTGTACAGGTATTCCCATGATGACCATAACTTCTAATAACTGTGTAATGACAGAATCAGCCTTTTCAGAACTCAAATCACTTGCCCACTGAAATCCTGAATAAGTATCTATGGTATTGTGCACATACTTTAATTTTCCAAACTTTTCAAAATGAAACACATTTACTTGCCAAATTTCATTTCTTTAAATAACCATTGGGTTACTTCCTGCAGGTATTGAAGTTTGGTTATACAAAGAACATGTAGAACATTTCCTTTTAATTTCATTGGCTTGTTGCAAAGTGATAGAGAAATCTTTCTTCAAAACTTTGCTATTAACATGGTATTTCTTATGAAATTCTGAGGCTTCTGAACACATTGCCTTCCAATAGCTGATCAATTTCATCCTTATCTTGTGCTAAAAGGCCTGGTAGTCCCATGTGGAATCTGATATGTATAATATATAAGGGGTGATTTCTATTCCTGATTATTTCTTGGAATTGAATAAATAACAAAGTTAATTCTGAATCAACTGGAATGAATTCAGCAGTTTCAATATGTAAAACAACTCTCAATATGTAAAACAACTCTTTCTGCCTATTAAGAGTCAGTAACTATATTAAGAGGTTCTGGAAAATTTAATAATAATAGGAGAATAACACATAATTCTGATTTTTTAGCTGAATCATAAGGGCTTTGGGCCATTTTACTTTTTTTCTGACTTATAACCTGTGTTTCCTGATTTATTTACACCAGTATAGAAGGTAGGGGCTCCAGAAATTGGTGTTCCCCATATAATGTGAGGAAGGATCCAATTAGTTCTTTTTATTATAAACTGAAGTCTTTTGCTTTTGGGATATTTGTTGCTAATCTCTCCCCCCAAATTACTGCAAGCTCATTGCCAATGTTCATTTTGTGCCCATAGTGAGTCAATTTCAGCATTATTGAATGGTACCACGATTTCTGCTGGGTCTATTCCTGTTAATTGATTAAGTTTAACTTTCCCTTCATAATCAATTCAGAAACCTTTCTACATAGGTGTTTAATTTCTTTTACTCTGTTTATGTGGTAAAAATCCCCATTTTAAGATATTATCTTCTCTCTGCACAAGAATCCCTGTGGGAGAATGTGTAGAAGGCCATTATACAATCAAGCTCTGGATCCAAGCTATCTGCATGTGCATCCTGTAATTTCTCTTCTACCAAAGCCAATTATCTCTCAGCTGAGGCTGAGATATTTAAGTCTTCATTGCCTTGTAAAGTTTGAGATAATTTACTTAGTTCTTGAGTTGTTAATCCAATTATGGGCCATAGCCAGTTAATATCTCCCAGAAGTTTTTGAAAACCTATAACAGTTTGTAATTGATCTCTCCTGATTTTTACTCTCTGTGGTTGATTTTTTTGTAAAGCTATCTTATATCCTAGGTATCTAATAGAATCTCCTCTTTGTATTTTTTAGGAGCAATTTGTAGTCCCCAGCATGGCAAATTTTTCTTTATTTCTTATTTTTTTGAAGGTATCTGAGTCTGAATCAGCTAGTAAGATATTATCCATATAATGGTAAATTATAGACTGAGGACTGTTTATGAATTATTTCCAATGGCTGTTATACAAAATATTGACACAAGGTGGTTCTGTTTAACATGCCTTGTGGAAGCATTTTCCACTAATAACTTTTTTTTGTTTTTTGAGATAGGATTTCTCTGTGTAGCTTTGGAGCCTGTCCTGGAACTCACTTTGTAGACCAGGCTGGCCTCAAACTTATAGAGATTCACCTGGCTCTGCCTCCCAAGTGATGAGATTAAAGGCATGCACCACCACTGATTGGCTTCCACTGATACCTTTTAACAGGCTGAGAATTACTGTAAGTGGGTACTGTACTGTGAAGGCAAATTTTTGTCTATCCTGTTCTTGTAAAGGTATAGAAAAAAGCAGTCTTTAAAAATTCACTTTACATACTAACCACAGATCCCCCTCTCATCTCTCCTCCTGCTCTCCCCTGCGTCCCCTCCCACCCATCCTCCCATCCTCCAACAGGATAAGTTCTCCCATGACAGCTAAGCCTGGTACATTCAGTTGAGGCAGGACCAAGCCCATCCCTGCTTTATTGGGGCAAGAAAGGTGTCTGACCATAGGTAATGGGATCTAGAGAGCCAGCTCATACACCAGGGATAGATCCTGATTACACTGCCAGGGACCACTCAAACATCCAGCTGCACAACTGTCTCCTATATGCAGAGGGTCTAGTTCAGTCCCATGCAGGTTCCACAGCTGTCGGTCTAAAGTTCTTTTGAGCTTGGTTCAGTTGTCTTGGTAGATTTTGCCATCATGATCTTGACCCCCTTGCTCATGTAATCCCTCTTCACTGTCTTTGACTGGACTCTCAGAGCTTGGCTTGATGTGTGGTTGTGGATCTCTGCATCTGCTTCCATCAGTTACTGGATGAAGGCTCTATAATGACAGCTAAGGTATTCACCAATCTCATTACTAGGATAGGCCAGTTCAGGCACCCTCACCACTGTTAACTAATATTCTAATCTGGGTTCATCTTTATGGATTTCTGGGAATTTCCCTAATATCAGGTTTCTCCCTTACCCCATAATATCTCCTTCTACCGAGATATCTCTTTCATTGCTTTCCCAATCCATCCCTCCCCCAGCTCAACCATTCCAATCCCTCATGTTCTCATCCTCCATCCTCTACCCGTGATTGCCCCCTCTCCATTCCCACTTTACTCATCAGGATTTCCTCTGTCTCCCCTTCCCAAGGTGATCCATATATCCTTCTTAGGGTCCTCCTTGTTTCCTAGCTTCTCAGGAGCCATGGGTTGTAGTCTGATTATCCTTTGAAAAGCAGTCTTCTTGTAGATTTTTTTTTTCGAGACAGGGTTTCTCTTGTGTAACTTTGGCACCTTTCCTGGAACTCACTCTGTAGCCCAGGCTGGCCTCTAACTCACAGAGATCAGACTGCCTCTGCCTCCCAAGTACTGGGATTAAAGGTGTGGGCCACTACCACCTGGCTGAAAAGCAGTCTTTTAAATCACTATAAAAGATTATCCTTTAGGTAATGAAGAATGCAAGGGAATTCCAGGCTGTAAAGAGCCCATTGACTGAATCATCTTATTTATGGCTCTTAAATCTCTTAACATTCTCCATTTTCCAGATTTCTTTTTAATGACAAATATAGGAGAATTCCAAAGACTGGCTGATTCTTCAATGTGTTGAACATCTAGCTATTCCTGTACCAGCTATTCTAGTATCTGTAATTTTTCTGATGTCAAAAGCCATTGTTGCACCCAGACAGGTTTGTCATTTTAAAGGTAGGGATGTTAGTACCCTTGAAAGACCACCAACTATTGTGCCATGTTTATGTACAACACAAACAGTCTGTGATTATTCTTGATAATATCTTTTAATTTTTGTCTCAGAGGCATTCATTATTTTATGGTTTGTTTCTGAGACTGGAGGAATGTTAATCTGTGTTTTCCATTGTTGCATCAAATCACATCCCCATAAATTCAATGCTATGTTAGCCACATATGGTTTTAATTTTCCTATCTATCTTTCTGTTCCAATACACATGACCCATCTTGCACTTTGTTTTACCTGAGATAAAGTTTAAATCCCAAGAAGTCGAACATTTATCTCCTGAAGAAGGCAATCTGGATGCCAAGATTGTGATGAAATTATTACTACAGCTACACCGATGTCCATCAAATCCTTAATTTTAATGCCATTTGTCAGGGACCAAGCATGGACCATGGAAAAGTACTAGCTAGGCCAGAGAACAAGCCCCTGCCCCAAACCAGATGCCCCCAAAGATAAAGAACAGGTCAGACAGGTCAGGTAGCATAGCAACAGAACAATGGGCCCTGACCAGCAACCTTATCACCTAGCAAGCCTCACAACTTGCACATCCCATGTCCCCCCTCAACTGCACCCCCTTCCCTCCTTTCTGCCCCCTCCCCCTCCCATGCTATATAAGCCTTGCTGAGGAAAATAAAATTTGCAGCCTGATCAGAACACACTGTCTTGCTGTGGTCCTTTCGTGTCTCCCTTTTCTTTCATTCTCTCCCTCAGGTGGGTCGCCCCCGTTGACACCCCGCTGGCTGGGGCAGCCATTTATATATATTTTTAGCTTTGGTTTGTGATAATTTATAACAGTTTGCCAAAATATTTGTTTTCTGGTGATCTCTCCTGAACTTTTTCTTGTATCTATAGAAGTTGTTCTGTCTTTGGTCACATCAGAGCAATGTAGTTTTTTTAACAACAGGCATTAAGTCTTTAATTGCTCTGTGGATGAGTTTCTCCAATGGTGACAGAGAATGATTGAGCCAAATTTTAAATTGGGGTCTGTGGGAAGCCTGTCAGGGTATTTCCTGATGGCAAAGGGTTACCTTGCCTATCCCTTGTTGATCTGCATTCATTAGTACAATGCTGTCCATTGCCACACCTTCTGCATATTCAAGAAGATTGGGGCTTTCTGTTTGGATTATCTCTACAAAAAAACATTGTTTCTAGTAACATCTTGTCTACAGTCCCTTTTCAAATGACTTTATTTACCACAATTAAGACATCTGGTTGGGCAGTGGTGGTGCATGCCTTTAATCCCAGCACTCAGGAGGGCAGGCAGATCTCTGTGAGTTCGAGGCCAGCCTGGTCTACAAAGCGATTCCAGGACAGACTCCAATACTATAGAGAGAAACCCTGTCTCACCCCCCCCAATCTGACATTTTGATTTTTGTTAATATTTCTAGAAATTACTTTACCTATCACAGCAGCATCATAATCATGAGGTCCAATATCAGCCTTATTTACAAACATTCATTTATTAGGGATGCTTTTGTCTTTAAGGGACTAATCACCATTTTGCATTCTGAATTAGCATTTTCCAAAGCCTAAGATTCAATTAATATTTGTCTAACTTCTGTGTCTGATATCATTCTATTTACAGTTGCAGTCAACTTTTGTAAAAAAAAAAATCAGTGAAGACTTCTTTTTGGGCTTTGTATAATTTAAGTAAATTATTCAGTCCTCTTTCTTGATTCAACCCTGTCTCAAGCATTCAAAGCTGCTATAAGACAGAGTACCAAGGTGTGGTCATCAAATCTAGTTTGTCTTTGCAAATCATACTAGCATTCACTAAAAAGCTGGTCTTGGGAAATTTCCATACCTCTAGCCCTACCTCATTGTTCTATGACCTTAGCTTCCTGTTTCCAACAAGTTTTCCATTGTTGGTGAGGAACAATTCTGTTCCTGTTGACATGAATTTAGTATCTGCTCCACATAGGGTGAATGTATGCCATATGAAATGACTGCTTCTTTAATTTTCTTCAAATTTAAAACTTCTACAGGATTCCAGTCAACTTCTGAATAACCTTGGGGATCCCTATCATCTGAGTGATTGTTCTTGTATGGTAACTGGATAAACTACAGTTGGATTCTTAATAACCTTGGGCTGCTCCTCTTCCATTTCATAATGCAATGGTAAGGTAGATTCTGCAATAAATTTTGCTGTCTGTGTCTGAATATTTTTCTTATTTTCATTACCATGTCTTCTAATGCTTGCATCATATCAGTCAAATTTTCATTATTTTTATTAGTAAGTCTTTCTAAGGCTTGTATCTAATCATTAGTAAGACTTTCTAAAGCTTGCATCTTAGCAATAGTAAATCTCTTTGAGGTTTGTATTTTATCAGTCAAATTTTCATTTTTGGCACAGTTACCAAATCATTTTTAAGGATAGAATATGAATTACCAAACTGATAGTAATTAAAATCAGTATTATGTCAATTCCAGCTAAGTGGTTTATCCTCATTTTTTTTTCCATTTGCAAGACATCCATAGTATCAATACACAGGGTCCCAACTCCCTGTATTTGTGATATTTCCAATTTTTAACATGGGAAAGATCCCCCCATTTTTAAAAACCTAATACCCCTTTAAAGAGTTTCTAGGTATTTCACAAGATCTGATGACTTTTCAGTTTTTTTTACAGTATACCTTTTCTTTTTTATATATATAAATATTTTTATTGTATAATTAATTTAAATTTTCTTATCTGCCATGGATTCCCCTGTCCTCCCTCCTCCCAACCCCCAGCCTTCCCCCCAGTACAACCCCCATTCCCAACTCCTAGAAGGCAAGGTCTGCCCTGGGGAGTCAGCCCAGCCTGGTAGATTCAGTTGAGGCAGGTCCAGTCCCCTCCACCCTGCACCAAGGCTAAGCAAAGTGTCTCAGCATAGGCCCTAGGATCCAAAAAGCCAGCTCATGCACCAAGGACAGGTCCCAGTCCCACTGCCTGGGGGCTTCCTAAACAGTTCAAGCTCATCAACTGTCTCACTTATCCAGAGGGCTTGGTCCAGTTTCATGGGGGTTCCTCAGCTATTGGTTCACAGTTCATGTGTTTCTACTAGTTTGACTATTTGTCCCTGTGCTTTTTCCAATCACAGTCTTGATATCCCTTGCTCATATAATCCCTCCTCTCTCTCACTGATTGGATTCCCGGAGCTCCACCTGGGGCTTGATTTTGGATCTCTGCATCTGCTTCTACCAGTCACTGGATTAGAGTTCTATCATGACAGGGTGTTTGGCCATCCAATCACCAGAGTAGGACAGCTCAGGCACTCTCTTGACCATTGCCAGTAGTCTATAGTGGAGGTATCTTTATGGTTTTCTGGGGACCTCTCTAGCACTCTGCTTCTTCCTATTCCCATGGGTCTTCATTTATCATGACATCTCTTCCCTTGTTCTCCCACTCTGTTCCTGATTCAGCTAGGACCTCCCGCTCCCCTAAGCTCTCCTTCCCCTGACCCTTGCGCTCCATTACCCACCTCACCCTCAGTTTGCTCATTTGATCTCATCCATTTCTCTGTCATTGGGCGATCCCTGTGTCTTTCTTGGGGGTCTCTTTTCTAGGTAGCCTCCCTGGAGTTGTGAGTTGCAGTCTGGCTATCCTTTGCTTTACATCTAGTATCCTCCTATGAGTGAGTACATACCATGTTTGTCTTTCTGAGTCTGGGTTACCTCACTTAGGATGATAATTCCATCCATTTGCCTGCAAACCTCATGATGTCATTGTTTTTCTCTGCTGAGTAGTACTCCATTGTGTTCATTTTTATTTATTCATTCTTCAGTTGAAGGACATATAGGTTGTTTCCAGGTTCTGGTTATTACAAAAAAATGCTGCTATGAGCATGTTTCCTTGTGGTATGATTGAGCATTCCTTGGGTATATGGCCAAGCGTGGTATAGACGGGTCTTGAGGGAGGTTGATTCCCAATTTTCTAAGAAAGCGCCATATTGATTTCCAAAGTGGCTATAAAAGTTTGCATTCCCAGCAACAGTGTAGCAGTGTTCCCCTTGCTCCACATCCTCTCCAACATAAGTTGTCTTCAGTGTTTTTGATCTTAGCCATTCTGACAGGTGTAAGATGGCATCTCAGAGTCGTTTTGATTTGCATTTCCCTGATGACTAAGGATGTTGAGCAATTCCTTAAATGCCTTTCAGCCATTTGAGATTCTTCTGTTGAGAATTCTCTGTTTAGCTCTGTAGCCCATTTTTTCATTGGATTGTTCAGTATTTTGAAGTCTAGCTTTTTGAGTTCTTTATATATTTTTGAGATCAGCCCTCTGTCAGATGTGGGGTTGGTGAAGATCTTTTCCCATTCTGTAGGCTGTCATTTTGTCTTATTGAGTGTGTCCTTTGCTCTGCAAAAGCTTCTCAGTTTTAGGTGGTCCCATTTATTAATTGTCGCTCTCAGTGTCTGTGCTACTGGTGTTATATTTAGGAAGTGGTCTCCTGTGCCAATGCATTCAAGACTACTTCCTACTTTCTCTTCTATCAAGTTCAATGTAACTGGATTTATGTTGAGGTCTTTGATCCACTTGGACTTGAGTTTTGTACATGGCAACAGATATGTGTAGATGTAACCAACCGTCGTATAAATAAGAAACACAGAACCAATGCAAAGAAGAAAGCCAAGAGGTCAGAGCTAAGAGCCAAAACCTTACCCTTCCTCCTGCAGTGGTCCTACCTCTCCAAAGGAGCCGGTACTGCCTGGGTTAAAGTCTTTTTATAGAGTCTCTGTTCTGCCTTCTCATTGGTTGTAAACCCAACCACAGGACTGCCTCATTACGGCCTATCTGTATAGATCTCCAGGTGTTCTATGGTTGGTAATGAGATTAAAGGCATGTGTATCCAATGCTGGCTGTATCCCTGAACACACAGAGACTTACCTAGCTCTGTCTACCAAGTGCTATGATCACAAACGTACACCACCACTGCCCTGCTTTCCTATGGCTTGCTAATAGCTCTGACCCCCAGGCAACTTTATTTATTATACAAATAACATTTTAATACAAAAGAAAATATCACCATAGATATGGATCTATTTGCAATCTTCTGCATGTTGACATCCAGTTATGCTAGCACCATTTGTTGAAGAGACTTTCTTTTTTCCACCATATAGTTTTGGCTTCTTTGTCGAAAATCATATGTTCTTAGGTATGTGGATTAATGTCAGGGTCTTCAATTCAATTCCATTGGTCCAAGTGTTGGTTTTTATGCCAGTATCAAGCTGTTTTTATCAGTATATCTCTGTAATAGAGCTTGAGGTCAAGGATTATGATGCCTCCAGAAGTTGCTTTATTATACAGGATTCTTTTAGCTATCCAGGGTTTTTTGTTTTTCCATATAAAGGTAAATATTGTTCTTTCCAAGTCTGTGAAGAATTGTGTTGGTATTTTGATGGGGATTGCATTGAATCTGTAGATTGCTTTTGTTAAGATTGGCATTTTTACTATGTTAATCCTACATATCCATGAAAATGGGGGATCTTTTCATTTTCTGACATCTTCTTCAATTTCTTTCTTCAGAGAGTTAAAGTTCTTGTCATACAGGTACTTTGCTTGTTTAGTTAGAGGGACCCCAAGGTTTTTTTTTTTTAAGATTTATTTATTTAGTATACAGCATGTATGACTGCAGGCCAGAAGAGGGCACCGGACCTCATTACAGATGGTTGTGAGCCACATTGTGGTTGCTGGGAATTGAACTCAGGACCTCTGGAAGAGCAATCAGTGCTCTTAACCTCTGAGCCATCTCTCCAGCCCCTTCCCCAAGGTTTTTTATATCATATGTGGCTATCATATGTTTCTCTGATTTCTTTCTCAGCCCGTTTGTCATTTGTATATAGGAGGGCTACTGATTTTTTTCAGTTAATCTTGTATCCTGTCACCTTACTTAAGGAGTTCATCAGCTGTAGGAGTTCCCTGGTAGAATTTTTGGGGTCACTTATGTATACTATCATATCATCTGCAAATAATAAAGGTTGACTTCTTCTTTTTCAATTTGTATTCCCTTGATCTCCTTTTGTTGTCTTATTGCTCTAGCTAGAACTTCAAGTACTATGCTGAATAAGTATGGAGAGAGTGGACAGCCTTGTCTTGTTCCTGATTTTAGTGGAATCGATTTGAGTTTTTCTCCATTTAATTTGATGTTGGCTGTCAGCTTACTGTAAATTGCCTTTATTATGTTTAGGTATGTTCCCTGTATTCCTGATCTCTCTAGAACCTTCATCATTAAGGGATGTTGCATTTTGTCAAAGGCTTTTTCAGCATCCAAAGAGATGACCATGTAGGTTTTTTTCTTTCATTTTGTTTATATGGTGTATTACATTGACAGATTTTCATATGTTGAACCATCCTTGCATCTCTGGGATGAAGTCTACTTGATCATGGTGGATAATTTTTTTGATGTGTTCCTGTATTTAGTTAGCCAGTATTTTATTGAGTATTTTTGCATCAATGTTCATGAGGGAGATTGGTCTGTAGTTATCTTTCTTTGTTGCATCTTTGTGTGGTTTGGGTATCAGGGTAACTGTGGCCTCATAAAAAGAATTTGGTAATGTTCCTTCTGTTTCTATTGTGTGGAACAATTTTAAGAGTATTGGTATTATCTCTTCTTTGAAGATCTGGTAGAATTCTGTGCTGAAACCATTTGGTCCTGGGCTTTTTTTGTTTGTGAGAATTTTAATGACCGTTTCTATTTGCTTAGGGTTTAATGGTCTATTTAAATAGTTTATCTGGTCTTGATTTAACTTTGATATGGGGTACCTATCCAGAAAATTGTCCATTTCTTTCACATTTTCCAGTTTTGTGGAGTAGAGTTTTTTGAAGTATGACCTGATGATTCTCTGGATTTCCTCAATGTTAGTTGTTATGTCTCCCTTTTCATTTCTGATTTTTCTAATTTGGATGCTCTCTGTCTGCCTTTTGGTTAATTTGGATAAGGGCTTGTCTATCTTGTTGATTTTCTCAAAGAACCAATTCTTTGTTTCATTGATTCTTTGTATTGTTCTCTTTGTTTCTATGTTATTGATTTCAGCTCTCAATTTGATTATTTCCTGGAATCTATTCCTCCTGGGTGAGTTTGCTTCTTCTTGTTCTAGAGCTTTCAGGTATGCTGTTAAGTCACTAGTATGAGATTTCTCCAACTTCTTTATGTGGGCATTTAGTGCTATGAATTTCCCTCTTAACACTGCTTTCATAGTGTCCCATAAGTTTGGGTATGTGGTGTATTCATTTTCATTGTTCTGTAGGAAGTCTTTAATTTCTTTCTTTATTTCTCCTTGACCCATTGGTGGTTCGGTTGAGCATTATTAAGTTTCCATGAGATTGTAGGATTTCTATAATTTTTGTTGTTGTTGAAAAACTAACTTTAAACCATGGTGGTCTGATAGAACACAGGAGGTTATTCCATTTTTTTTAATCTGTTGAGATTTGTGTTGTGGCCAAGAATGTGGTCGATTTTAGAGGAGGTTCCATGGGGTACTGAGAAGAAGGTATATTCTTTTTTGTTAGTATGGTATGTTGTGTAGATATCAATTAAGTCCATTTGAGTTATAACATCAGTTAAGTCCTTTATTTCTCTGTTAAGTTTCAATTTGGCAGATCTGTCCAGTGGTGAGAGTGGGGTGTTGAAGTCTCCCACTACTAGTGTATATTGTTTGATGTGTGATTTAGCCATTAGTAATGTTTCTTTTATGAATGTAGGTGCCCTTGTATTGGGGGCATAAATATTCAGAATTGAGACTTCATCTTGTTGGATTTTCCCTGTGATAAACATGTAGTGTCCTTCCCGATCTCTTTCAGTTGATTTTAGTTTGAAGTCTATTTTATTAGATATTAGGATAGCTACACCAGCTTGCTTCTTAAATCCATTTGATTGGAATGTCTTTTCCCAGCCTTTTATTCTGAGGTGGTGTCTGTCTTTGAAGTTGAGGTGTGTTTCTTGTATGCAGCAAATGGATGTATCTTGTTTTCATATCCATTCTGTTAGCCTATGTCTTTTTATAGGTGAATTGAGACCATTGATATTGATGGATATTAATGACCAGTTATTGTTAATTCCTGTTATTTTTTGGTGGTAGTGTTGTATGTTTCCCTTCTTTGGTATTTGTTGGTATGGGACTATCTACTGC
>CABHPQ010163253.1:0-23500 GCA_902168405.1 Peromyscus aztecus | reverse complement strand
AAAAAAAAAAAAAAAAAAAAAACATCCCAGCTGGGTTTGTTGACTGTTGAGTTGCCCATAGAAGGAAGGACCCTCACCTGACAATCCAGATACTCCTTTTAGCCAATCATATTGCATTATTTTCTGTGTGAGGCCTTGGGGGCTTGGAAGGTCTGAAAGAAGGGGACTCCTTCTATGCAACCACAGGAGCCATCGTCCATTCTGGGTACTCACCTTGTAGTGCCGCTGCTCAGGATCACCCACAGTCCTTTGCGACCCCTCACCCTTACTCTGTAAGTAACCTTAGTAGACCCATCAGCTCCCTAGGGTGAAGTTTGGTGGAATCAAACTTTGGTTTGTCTCTGGGACCTAATGAGGAGCAGAGTAGACTATTCCTAGTCCCCGACCCCAACCCCCTGGTGAAAATTCTCTCATAGACATGATACAGGGCACTGAGACAGAGATTGTTTGTGGAGGCCAAAAGAGTTACCTAATGCCATAGACAGACGGAGGGCTCTGAAGAGAGGAAATCGGAGCCCACGTGACCAAAGTGGGGGCTCTTATATAGCTTTCTTCCTTTTTTTTTTTTAAAGTCTGGGTTTCTCTGTGTATCCTTGGCTGTCCTGGAACTTGCTCTGTAGACCAGCCTGGCCTTAGATCAGGCTGGCCTCGAACTCAGAGATCCGCCTGCCACCTCTAGCCTCCTGAGTGCTGGGATTAAAGGCGCATGCTACCTCGCCTGACTTTCTTACAACTTTCTGAGGAGGGAGGTTACTCAACGCAATCCAGGCTCTCAAGTTCTCGGGCAAGAGGGCGGGGGTTGCGGGGGGGGGGGTAGGGTACGTGGCCATGAATGCATCCTTTTGAGTTAAATTCATCTTCCAGGTGAGAGACTGTTCGTCCTAACTGGGGACTCAGAGTGTCCTTAGCTGAACACCTGTCAGATCCGTGAGAGGGCAAGGTATGCGTTGTGGCCTGAGCAGCAGCTGGATTTTTAAACAAGTATTATTTTTATTTTACGTGTATTGCGTGATTTGCCTGCATGAATGTATGCGCTCCTGTACATGCTTGGTGTTAGGTTATTTAAGGCAGCTGTAGAGAGACTGGAGCAGGGAAGAAAGGCTTGGTCTGACCTTAAGTGGGACCATGTTTATGCAGGGCGAGGAGGCACTTTGGTCACCCACCTGTGTGGGCGGCAAAACGCCCACAGAAGATGGAATGCGAGCCCCTTATAGGGCGGGAACTAGCACATCGAAGTCCCTCCCTTCCGGAACTGCTTGGTCTGGCCGCAAGGGAAGCTGGGAAGTGTAGTCTTTTAGCAGAAACTCTCGCTTGGTGCTTATCCTGAGACCCGAAGAGGGTGTTGGATTTCCTGGTGTTGGAGTTACAATTGGTTATGAGCCCGCCTGGGGTTGCTGGGAGCCGAACCTAGGCCCTCTGCAAGAGCAGCAAGTGCTTTTAAGCACTGAGCCTTCTCTCCAGACCCAGCAGCTGAATCATAACATTACATTCTGAAACCCATCCTCCCTTCCCGATAAGGTCTCACTCAGGCTAGTCTTGAACTTGTGGCTGTCGACTCTACTTCTGCAGCCAGGAGTGCTGGGATTGTGACTAAAGCTGTTCTGATCAAAGCCTGGCTTTGCCGGGGCTAACCACACAGACTCTGCCATTCCTCCACAATACGGCAATTAACCAGACAATAGTGAAAAGAGATTTAGTCAGTGTGGCCACTTTGGGAAGGGGAACAGATAAAGAGCTTCAGTGACCCGACCCTCCCCGCACCCCAAGCCCATCTTCAGGGTCCTGACATGAGGTTTAGGTTTAAACAGAAGGCAAGAGGCATGCGTGACTAAGCCATCTTGGTCAAGGCGTGGTCCACCCATCGCTGAGCATCACTGTCTGCCCTCTAAGGTGGGCTGACTGTTGTCAGAATTAAATCTCTCTCCAGGAGACGAGTCCCTCCTTTAGCTGGTACCAGGGCTTCAGCCTCTTCCTTCTGGGGAATTTCAGGTTTCTTGGGGACCCCTGTTTCCATAGGTCAAATGGAGGGGCAGATGCATCTCTGGACCAACCTCAGTCCTGTAAGGACTGTTACGGGTTACAAGTGTGAGCTGCCAACCTCCCAACCTCCCAAATACATCCTATTCATGGTCCTCTGGGGCCCTCACATCGCAGACGTCTGATCTAGTTCAATTTTACTATATGGTCACTGAGCAATTTTCTAGCTGTCAAGGTTTGTTGCCACTGGACTTTCCAAATGCAGTATTTTCTAGGGTGTCCCCTCCTCTGACTCCACTATACCCTGCTCAATGGATGGACTCCACCACCTTGTTCAGGCAAAGCCAGTCCCAGGCCAGAGGTCAGATATGGCCTCAGCTGTCTCAAGGGTTCACCTGTAGGACTCAGCCAGGTGCTTTGTGGGTGAACAGTACCTACTATTCCAGTAACTTCAGCTTGTGTGGTGTTTTTAGTTTTTGTACTGCTGGACCTTATGCATGCTCTCATTCTGCAGCCCAGTGTGTGTTCTAGTTTTACTTTAGACCAGAATCTTCTACAGTGCCACACATGTCAGTGTACAAGCTCAATGGCCAGTGTGCCATTTTAAGGACACATCTCAGGATAATCCTGACTTCAAACAATCTTTCTTGATCCAATGGCCCATGTGCCCATGAGCTTAGAACTCATGACTAGACTAGACTAGAGCCTAGACTCTAAGCTTAGAAAACAAGGTCAGCCAGGTGGTGGTAGTGCACACCTTTAGTCCCAGCACTCAGGAGGCAGAGGCAGAGGCAGGCACATCTCTGTGAGTTTGAGGCCAGCCTGGTCTCCAGAGCGAGATCCAGGACAGGCACCAAAACTACACAGAGAAACCCTGTCTTGAAAAAAAGAAAGAAAGAAAGAAAGAGAGAAAGAGAGAGAAAGAGAGAAAGAGAGAGAGGAAGAAAGAAAGAAAGAAAGAAAGAAAGAAAGAAAGAAAGAAAGAAAGAAAGAAAGAAAACAGGTCATGTGTCATACAATGTTGGTGCTGGAATCAGCATTGGGCCTAAAGAACTTATCATAGCCGTTACAAAATGGGCTGGGGCTGGTGGATCAGTGGGTAAAGGTGCTGCCGCACCTGGTGGCCTGAGTTTGACCCCAAAATTCACAAGGGGAAAGGAGAAAACCAACCCCCCCAAAGCTGTCCTCTGCTGGCCACATGTATGCAGTGGCACATGTGTGT
Source organism: Peromyscus aztecus (assembly GCA_902168405.1). Taxonomy (NCBI): domain Eukaryota; kingdom Metazoa; phylum Chordata; class Mammalia; order Rodentia; family Cricetidae; genus Peromyscus; species Peromyscus aztecus. The sequence goes on along the minus strand of CABHPQ010163253.1, from coordinate 20,301 downwards.
ACATGCACATGTACACGCATGCACATATACACACATTGTCTTAGTTAGATTTTTATTCCTCGGAAGAGACACCATGATAAATGAAAACATTTAATTGAGGGGGCTCCCTTACAGTTTCAGAGGTTCAGTCTATTATCATCATGGCGAGGAGTATGGTGGCATGCAGGTAGATGTGGTACTGGAGCTGAGGGTCCCACATCTCGACTCAGAAGCAACAGGAAGTTGACTGATTCACACTGAGGGAAGCTTGAGAAAAAGAGACCTCAAAGCCCACCCCACAGTGACACACTTCCTCCAACAAGGCCACATCTCCTAATAGTTCCATCCCTTTGGGGGCCATTTTTTTTAAGCCACCACACACATGCATGAACACTTCAATAGTAAAATAATATAAATGGGTTGAAAGCTGGGAAAGGCCCATCCTAGACTCCTGTCTCCTCCTTTCATCAGGCTAACTTTTTTTTTTTTTTTTTCTGAGACAGGGTTTCTCTGTGAAACAGTCCTGGCTGTTCTGGAACTCACTCTGTAGACCAGGCTGGCCTGGAACTCACAAAGATCCGCCCGGCTCTGCCTCCCAAGAGCTGGGATTAAAGGCATGTACCACCACCACCCGGCCAGGCTAACTTTAAATCCTTGATCCTCCTGCCTCCATCTCCAGGGTACTGAGATTATGAGTATCCATCCATTAAGATTTATTTGCTTTTTTTTTTTCTTTTTTTCTTTTGGTTTTTTGAGACAAGGTTTCTATTTACTTATTTTATGTGTATGAGAGCTCTATCTGCATGTATGCCTTCAGCCAGAAGAGGGCATCAGATCTCATTATAGATGATTGTGAGCCACCATATAGTTGCTGGGAATTGAACTCAGGACCGCTGGAAGAGCGGCCAGTGCTCTTCACCACTGAGCCATCTCTCCAGCCCCAACCACTTATTTTTTTAAACGAGGATTCACTATACAGCCCAAGCTGGTCTCAAACTGATGGCAATCCGCCTACCTCAGTCTCTTGAATGTTGAGATTACAGGCTTATGCCACCATGGTACCCCCCAGCTGGCAGGCTGTAGGAAAAGCCCGCTGAATGACTAACAGGGAAAGAGAAAAAAATGGAACCCAAGAGCCTAAGCCGGACTCTGGCACTTCCACACGCACTTGGTTAAATACCTGGAAACAATTACAGTTTGCCTCCACATAAGTGCCTGAGAAAGAGAGAATCTGACTGACAGCCCTCCAGTGAGGAGATGCCCTGTCCTCATTTTGTCCAGGGCAATAATGAAGGATGATTACATAAAAGACTGCCCAGTCCCCAGTAATCAAGACTGATTTCTGGCAAATCCAAGGGGGGCCTCCATGGCTACCTGACTGCCAGACAATGCAAAGGGCTTGTTGATTCTCTGCCTGGCCCCAAATAGAAGCTGGAGTAGGGAGAGACTCCAAAACCATTCTCTAAATAGCTCCACGCCCTGCCATCTGCTGCCAGGCGGTTGGGAAGGAAAGTAGCCCTGGCTGGCTTCCCCCAGGAGCTGTTGAGCCGGGTCCTGGAGTCACAGGGTTTTGTCCACAGGGGAGTGCCCTTAGATTCTCTATGGCCAGAATGGGTTAAAACTCTCCTGCCTTGACTTACTGAGGGTTCCCTCCCCCTCTCAGTATTGAAGGCCCTAAACGGAGGGAAGTCAACGTGCTTTTCTCTAGACTGCGACCAACCTTGTCTGGCTTCCTAACCAGGGACTAGAAACCAACTTAAGCTTAAGGTCTGGTTGGGGGCAGTGAAAACCCAAGATCTAGATGAGACCTGGAAGGTGGTGCCAATACTTGGTCGTGTTTACATCCTCTCAGCTTTCTGCAATGTGGCCAGTGCCAGATGAAATAGGACGGCAGGCCCACTGAATTTCATGTTACACTTCCTCCTCTTCTCCCCCCCCCCCCCCCCCCCCTGTTTTTCTGTGTAGCCCTGGCTGTCTTGGAACTCACTCTGTAGACCAACCAGGCTGGCCTGAATTCATAGAGATTCATCTTCCTCTACCTCCCTAGTCCTGGAATTAAAGGTGTGTGCCACCACCGCCTGGCACATGCAAACTTTTTAAGTCACTTTTTCTTAACATTTTAATTATTATTTTCATGTGTATGGGTATTTAGCCTGCATGTATGTCTGTGCTTGACATGCATACAATGCCTGTGGAGGCCAGAAGAGGGCGTCAGATCACACTGCAACTGGAGACAGACAGTTGTGAGCTGCCCTGTGGGTGCTGGAAATTGAACCTGTGTCCTCTGTAAGAGCAGCCAGGTGCTCTTAACTGCTGAGCCATTTCTCCAGGCCATCATGCCAATTCTTCTGAGTAGAGGAAGTCTGTTTTCCATTAACCCAACCCCCAGGAGCCAGTAAGGAAGAAAATTTCATTTTATTTTTCACAGTTATCTGCCTGTTTGTCATGCCCAGTGGTCATCACTGACACCACTGTGACATTTGATTTTTTTTTTTTAAATCTTATTGTATGTGTCTAGGTGTTTTATTTGTATGTATGTGTATCACCTGTGTGTTTGGTGCCCAGGGAGGTCAGAAGAGGGCATCAGATGGTTGTGTACTGCCATGTGGGTGGCGAGAACTGAACGGGGACCTCTGCAAGAGCAGCCACTGCTCTTAACCTCTGACCTCTCTAGTCCTGCCATAGCAACATTGGGGGGGGGGGGCAGGGGAGGGTAACAGAGATACACTGATAGTTTTAAAATTTAAAATTTCCCCAGGAAATTCTGTACATGCTGGAGAACCTCTGTGTGGGTAAAACCGCCCGTTGGTGGCTGAGGAAATGGGTCGGTCGGTGAACTGGTGAAGTGATAACCATGCAAGCAGGGGGACCTGAGTTTGAGCCTCAGAACCCACTTAGAAATCTAAGTGTGGCCGGGCGGTGGTGGCGGACGCCTCTAATCCCAGCACTCAGGAGGCAGAGCCAGGTGGATCTCTGTGAGTTCAAGGCTAGCCTGGTCTACAGAGCGAGATCCAGGACAGGCACCAAAACTACACAAAGAAACCCTGTCTCAGGGAAAAAAAAAAATCTAAGTGTGATGGCCTGTGCTTTTAAACCAGGTGGACACAGCTCACTAGCCAGGCAGCTAGCCTAATCAGTGAACTTCAGAACGGTGAAAGACATTGATTTAAAAAACAAGATGGAAGCCAGACAGTGGTGTAGCTGAAGTTTTCCTGGTCCAACCCTCCCCCCAACATCCCACAGCCACTCAGACCCAAATGAACACACAGAAGCTTGTATTAATTACGAACTGTATGGCCTGATGGCTCAGGCTTCTGGCTAGCTAGCTCTTACATCTTAAATTAGCCCATTTCTATAAATCTATACTTTGCCACGTGGCTTGTGGCTTACCAGTATCTTTACATCTTACTTCTTCTGGCAGTGGCTAGCAGCATCTCCTCTTTTCTTCTCTCCTCTCTCTCTAGTTAGAATGTCCCGCCTAACCTTATTCTGCCTCACCATTGGCCAAACAGCTTTATTTATCAACCAATCAGAGCAACACATTTTTATAGACATCACCTATCATGGTGGTGGCGCACGCTTTAATTCAGCACTGAGGAGGCAGAGGCAGATGAATCTCTGTGCGTTCGAAGCCAGTCTACAGACTGAGTTCCAGGATAGCCAGGGCTGTTACACAGAGAAACCCTGTCTCAAAAAGCAAAATAAAAAAATAAATAAATAAATAAAATAGTAAAACGTGATCAATTTAATACAATAACGTGTAACAGCTAGCTGTTCTTTATAACTATACAAAGGCAAACAGAAATGTCTTGAGTCATGCTGGATGCTCTGGACACACTGTCCTTAGAATCCACACTGACTTCAGCTCTACAGCACTGAGATTTCAAATGAGTGTAACACCCAGCTATTTCCCAGCAACTTACTAACGTGCTCTGCATTCAGCTACACACTTGCATCATTAAAAAGTACCCTGACTCCATTCCCCGAGTGCTGTGGACTCCAATGGCAGTCGATTGATCATGAGGAGCAGGGAATGTGGAAACCCGTGTGAGGTTGGTCATTTGGACAGGAATCTTTTCTGTTTGATATTTGATAATGAATTTGGTTCTGAAATCTCAACAAGAACTATACAATTGCCATCCTGAAACTCCCAAAATAATTCAACTAAAATTTAAAACATAACATCCCGTTTTAAAGACTCGCTGGACTGTGCCCGCACTTCCGTGTGGCGTCTCCAAAAAGTAACTGTTGGTATCGCTTTCCCCCGGGGTGGGGCACACTGAAACCAAGCTTGCTCTGGAGTACACTGCTTCATCTGATTACTCTGTGTTGTGTAAGAAAGTGTCACCAAAGTCCTGAGCAATCATGGAGGGTCAATGTTCTTGATGGTTCAGAACGGCACCTTGAGCAAACTGTGGACTCCTCCTGTACTGGGGACCTTTTAAATCCCGGCTGGCCTGCAATGTCAAGTGAGGACATTGACTGGACTCTGGACTGAGGTCTTAACAGAATCCAAGGACTTCCTCACGGAGGAGCTATCACACATTCTCTAGTTGAGCCTAAGGCTGGTAGCGGTAACACTTTCACACGGGCTTGCTGGTTTTGTGTTTTTGTTTTTGTTTTGTTGTTGTTGATAAAATGTAAAAACCTGATCAAGCTTGGAAATGCATGTCTTAAATGCCACAACTCATGAAGCAGAGGCGTGAAGATCTCTGTGAGATCAAAGCCACCCTGGAGTTCCAGGCTATCCAGGGCTACGCAGACACTGTCTGAAACAGACAAAAAGCATTAAGTTGAAATTTAGATTAACAATAACAGATGAGAAGCTTCAATGTGTAGTTTTGATAATTTAGCTCTTGATCAGAACATAACTATTTTTCTTAACTCAGTGCAGAACATTTTTTAAGAGAGGGTCCAGCTCTGTTGTCCACTCTGGTCTTGAACTTTGTGGTTCTCCTACCTAATTATAGGAGAACACTACCTCATTTATTTTTGCTTTTGTGGGGGTGAGGTTTATCAACCAGACAGAGCCTCATGCTGTACCTCAGGCTGGGCTCAAATGTTTGGCAAAAAAGTTTCTGCCCCAGCTACCCAGAAGCTGGGATTACAGGTATGAGCTTCTATACCCAGTTAGATAGGTATAGAACTTTTTATATTAATATAAGTAACCATTTATTTTCTATTTATTTTGTATTAAGGGCTTTATATCTCTTTTGTTTGTTTTGGGTTTTTTGTTTTGTTTTGTTTTGTTTTCCGAGACAGGGTTTCTCTGTGTAACAGTCCTGGCTGTCCTGGGACTCACTTTGTAGACCAGGCTGGCCTCGAACTCACAGAGATCCACCTGCCTCTGCCTCTGCCTCCTGAGTACTGGGATTATAGGCATGTGCTACCACTGCCCAGCTCTGCTTTATATCTCTTTTTTTTATTTTATTTTTATTTTATGTCAGACCTTGTAGTTATAGACAGTTACTAGCTGCCGTGTGGGTGGTTGCTGGGAATTGAACTCATGACCTCTGGAAGAGCAGTCAGTGCTCTTAACCGCTGAGCCATCTCTCCGGTCCCTGCTTTATATCTCTTAATCTCTATTTTTGTCATGCTTTCTTGAATATCTCTTAATCTCTATTTTTGTCATGCTTTCTTGAATATCTCTTAATCTCTATTTTTGTCATGCTTTCTTGAATTTTTGAAACATCACCAATTTTTTATATGTTTAAACAATACAATACAAACAATATTTAATTTGGGTTTTTTTTTTTTTTGTGCCAGGGATTGAACTCATAGCTTGTACATGCTAGACAAGCACTCTACCGTTGAGCTCCATGCTCCATCCACACACCTCCTTTTTTAAAGATTTACTTTTATTTTACGGATTCGAGTGTCTTGCCTGTGTGTGTGTGTATATGTGTGTGTGTGTGTGTGTGTGTGTAAAGTGCACCGTGTGCGTGCCTCTGGTAGAAGGGTTGCTGCCAGATGCAGCAGCTTCCTTTCTAGATAGGTTAGGAGCATCCTCATCATCTTTGTTTCTTTGATGCCAGTGTCAGAGCAGGAAAGGAGGTTTAAGAGCAAGTCACCTTAGAATAGGAAGCATTTCCCTCTCTAGAGAACCCTTTGGCTGGAGCATAGAGTGGAGTCTGAGGAGCTCGGAAGTGTTTTGGAACTGCCCCCCCCCCCCAAGATGAGTGGCTTGGTGGAGCTCCATTAATAGTTGGCTTTCAAGAGCTATTAGAATTACAGACCTTAGTTGGGCAGTGGTAGTGCACACCTTTAATCCCAACACTTGGGAGGCAGAGACAGGTGGATCTCTGTGAGTTCGAGGCCAGCCTGGGCTACAGAATGAGTTTCAGGACAGGCTCCAAAGTTACAGAGAAACCCTGTCTCAGAAAAAAAAAAAAAAAAAAAAAAAAAAGTGCAGACCTTCCTTTTGTCTTGCATCCTCTCGCTTGGCCCAGTCAGTCTCCTCCAATGTATAGTCTGGGCATTAAAGAAGGTCAACCAAAACCTAGAGGGGACCGACTGGTTCTAGGGATGCCGCCCAGGCAGCCAAGTCTGCTCTTCTATTACCTTGTTTGCGGGGTCTCCCTTTTGCTGTCCCTTGCAATGGACAATGGATACTTCCTTGGGTAGCCAGATGGCTTCTAAGAGTGTCAAGATCTCCTCTTTGTTCTTGATCTTCTGGATGGAGGTGAGGATCCCTCTTTCTCGGTACAGGGCCCCATGTGTGTGGGCTGCGGTAAAGGCGGACTAGCTATCAGTATATATAGTGACACACTTGTCTGTTCCCCAACAGAGTGCCTGAGTTAGTGCTAGGATCTTGGCCCACTGAGCTGAGGACCCTTGGTTAAGTAATTGCAACCAAACAGTCCCATCCTGGGTCTCCACTGCAGCCCCATCGTCCCTGATTCCATTCCGGACAAGACTGCTCCCCTCAGTATACAGTACCTCATCCACCTTCTGCACCAGGGCATTGGTCAGGTCAGGCCTGACAGCTTGACTCAGGTCCATTACCTCAGGGCAGTCACACAGAGGTTCTGCAGGGACATCATCTGGTAACAGACTAGCAGGGTTGAGGGCTGATGTTTTACAGAACCTGGTATGGGGCTGGTCCAGGAGCAGTGCTTGGTAATGAGTCACCAATGTGTTTGACATCATCTTTCCAGAGTGCCCAATAGGATGGCATCAACCAGTTGTGGGGCAGCCAGGAACACTGCCTGCTCTAGTCAGCTTTTTTTTTTTTGGTTTTTCGAGACAGGGTTTCTCTGTGTAGCTTTGCGCCTTTCCTGGAACTCACTTGGTAGCCCAGGCTGGCCTCGAACTCACAGAGATCCGCCTGCCTCTGCCTCCCGAGTGCTGGGATTAAAGGCGTGCACCACCACCGCCCGGCTTCTAGTCAGCTTTCTTAGCCTCCTTCACCAGAAAAGGTCACTGCCGGGACACACACTGGCCACCCAACGGAGATTGGGTCAAACCTCTTGGACAGATAAAGCCATCAGCCGCTTCCAAAGCCCCAAGAATTGAATAAGAATTTGCTTTGCGATTCCCGGCCCTCATCTACATAGAGCTGGAAGGGTTCATTGATATCCAGGACCCAGGGCTGGGGCGGACACCAGGGTTTTCTATAGGACTTTAAAAGCCTATGTCCTCTGTCTTGATTATTGTAGACTTGGAACTATTTTTAACAGCTGGGACCTAGTCATACCCTAAAGTTCCTGGTTTTTTTTTTTTGTTGTTTTGTTTTTTTTAGCAGCTGTCCTTAATCCTTTTAAAAAGGGCCTGGAGAAAATTGTCACGTCTTCTTGGTCAGTGTCAGAAAGTAAAATCCGTCATATCTAGGCTGCACTGTCTGGCATTGATCCTTTGGCCCAGCCTGGGGACGGCTTTTCTACTCTTTTTAGAGAATAGTAGGTTTTGATTTTTCCAATTATACACATCATTGGTTGAAAAAGTAACATAAACGTGTGGAAATGAAAAATGACTATACTTGATTATCATGATTGCTTCTGATCTAGGGAAATATAAATAATATGGATTTACAGACAGAAAAAAAAAATAAACAAGATCAGGGAGACCTAAGGCAGAGCAACTGGTCCCCATTTTTATTTTTTAGGCCACCATCTAAGATGAACATGGCAGCCTACTCTCCTCAAGATGAACAAAGGCTGATTCCAAAAACAAAAAAATTGGCACTTTTCATTTTTGTTAATGATGGGAGTAGTTTCAGGCATTAAGAGCTTTTTGGGGAATTAAGACGCTTTAAACAACTAGCCACAGCTGTAGCCGTGAACACAGCAGTAACATGTGAACACTCACAGTAGTTATCACATGCAGAGGCCGGGGCCTTGTGCTATGCAAGCTGAGTAAGCAGAGTGCCAGCGAGAAAAAGACGGCCCCAAACAAGCTTCCATCTTCCTCCTCTCAGGAAATAACGCATGCCCAGTGCAGAGGAGCCATGGGATAGGAGCAGAACCCACCTGACAAGCCGCTGCTTTCCCCTGGGCAACGCAGGTCTCTAAGCTAGGCTGCTCCCTCTTGGAGCCCTGGAAGTGACTCTCAGTGTGGACAGCCAGGTTATCTGTCACTAGTTTTGACAAGGAATCACTGAATTCCGAGAGGTGCTAGTGTGGGCTGAAGAACCTGCAGGACAGGAAAGGCCACAGACTGCAGCCATGGTAGCAATGGCCGGTGGAGTGACTGGTAAGGAAAATGGAGGATCAGAACCCCGGAGTCAGACACTGGACTCCAACTGCTGTGTGCTAAGTGCAAGGGCTTCGGCACCATTCTGACATCTGAGGGAACCTGCGTGCCCATCAGCCACCCTCTCATATGTGTGATATTAAACCCTCACATCTTCAGAGCACACTAGCTACATATGATACATCCAAATGAGACAGTTGCGCAACGAAGAGCCAAACGTTGGAGTTTGTTTTATTGCATGACGTTCACATAAGAAAAAGTAGCCTTGAAAACGGTAAGGCATCATGCAATCACTGATAAGCGGATTTTAACTGTACACAAGATAGGCAGACAATCTGAAATTGAAAAACTATTTCCAAAAAGTACATAAAAGTTTCACATGATGAGCTTTTAAATATGGTTTATATTTGTAGTTTCACATCGTTAAAAAGTGCTTCAAATGTACCGCTGGGAAGCTGATCTTTATAAACGGTGACGGGGTTGATGTGGGGCTGTAAACTGTAAAAACTATCTGTATGGAATTAGAAAGCTAACATTGTGATATTCAAACTTGAATCAGTTTGCAATTCCCACTCAGGTAGATATATTAATAATCTAAAAAACTCCTATTCTGAAACCAACAAAAGTCTATTGAGTTCAAGTTATGCATGTTGGGGATGGATCTCCGAGGCCTGGATGTGAGTGGGCAGGGCGGCTGCTAATCGATGTACTGGGCCATCCAGCGGAAGCCTTCTCCATAGCCTTGCCTTTTCAGCACACTGCACATGAACACTTCCAGAGGCCTGGCGTTCAGCTCCTTCAGCGACACACTGCCCTGGAAGAGAAGAGAGCTGTTAGGTCGGGGTTCACGGAATAAAAGTTCTGCTCCCAGCATATTGCAGATTCTCCTTCAGAACAAAGAACGTCAATGATAAAGCCACGGTTGCTTAGACTCCAAGTCCCCTTACACATGAACTTCTTCCTACTCTACTGTGACAGTGTGGCCAATGAGTGGGAAAGCCGTGAGCTTGGGAGGTACACAGAAATAAAACAACCATCTGAGCATGGAGGCACGCCTGTTTTTCTAGCACTCAGGAGCCTGAGGCTGGACGATCTTAAGCTCCAGGCCAGTCCAGGCTAGAAAGTAAGACCCTATCTCAAAAAAGAAAAAAAAAATCCAAATCCTCTTTGCTGACATTTAAGACAACATTCTGCAAGGTGGTGGCATATCCCTGTAATCCTAGCACTCAAGAAGATCTAAGTTCAAGGACAGCCTTGGCTACAGTGAGACCATTGCTTAAAACTGGTGGGGAACAGAATATTACAAAGAAGGCACAGAGGGCTAGGATGACCGTAGAGCGCTGAGTCCCATCCTCTGCTGCAGTATTTCTTTGCCCTGAAAGAGCATGTGTGAACTGAGGAGGTTCTGTTTATAAACCACGAAGTTCACTCCATGGTTTATCTGGGAATACTTCTTTTCTTTCTTTTTCCTTTTGGTTTTGTTGAGACAGTGTCACTATTTAGCACCCAGGGTAGTCTTAAACTTGTCATCCTCTTGCCTCAGCTTCCCAAGTAGTGGGATGTCAGACATGTAGCATCATGTCCTGTAGCTTTCTGGAACTGTTCGGTACTAACATGCCCCACCCCATGCCTCAACAAATCCACTATAAGTAAAAATAACTCTAGCTAGGCCGTGGTGGCGCACGCCTTTGGTCTCAGCACTTGGGAGGCAGAGGCAGGAGGATATCTGTGAATTCGAGGCCAGCCTAGTCTACAGAGTGAGTTCCAGGACAGCCAGGACTGTTACACAGAGAAACCCTGTCTAGAAAAAAAAAGAAAAAAGAAAAAAAAGAAAGGAAGGAAGGAAGGAAGGAGCTCTGGTGGAGTGATTGGTCGGTGTGGCTATTTATATTAACAAAAGAATAGTGTGTCCTGGCTGGAGCTGAAGAGACAACCCAGTGCTTAATAGCAATTGCTGCTGCTCTTCTAGAGGACTTAGGTTCGATTCTTAGCACCCAAGTGGCAGCTCACAGCAGTCTGTAACTCCAGTTCCAGGGGATGCCCTCTTGTGGCCTCCTAGTGCACCAGGCATATATGTAGTACAGAGACAGACATGCGGGCAACACACACATTAAGTCAAAATTGTAAAAAGGAGAAGGAGGGGCTGGAGAGATGACTCAGGGGTTAAGAACACTGACTGCTCTTCCAGAGGACCCGGGTTCAATTCCCAGCACCCACATGGCAGCTCACACCTGTCTGTAACTCAGTTCCAGGGAATCTGACACCCTCACACCAGTGCACATAAAATTAAATAAATTATTTTAAAAAAATAAAAAAGAGGGGTTGGGGATTTAGCTCAGTGGTAGAGCGCTTGCCTAGCAAGCGCAAGGCCCTGGATTCGGTCCTCAGCTCCAAAAAATAAAAATAAAAATAAATAAAAAAGAAGGGGTACTGGAGAGATGCACAGTAGTTAAGAGCATGTGTTCTTGCACAGGAACTGGGTTCAATTCACAAATCAAATTCCAGGATAGCTAGGGTTATTCTACAGAGAAACCCTGTCTTGAAAAACAAAAAAAAAAAACAAAAAGCAAAAAATTATTATAAATCATTATAAAATGTAGGTTCAGAACCAGAACATAAAATATGGGCTAAGAATCTGGCTTAATGGTAGAATATATGCAGGGTTCTGGGTTAATTTCTGGTAACAACACACTGGAAGTACTTAAAGAAAAGAACAAATAAAAAATCCAGGCGTGGTAGCACACACCTTTAATCTCAACACACAGGAAGCAGAGGTAGCAGCCTGGTCTATAGAAGTGAGTTCCCAGCCAGCCAGGACTTTAAAATGGGAGCTGAGGGCCTATATATATATATATATATATAGTCCATCTGGTCTACATAGTGAGTTCCAAGACAGCTAGAGCTACATGGTGACATCCTGTCTCAAAAATAAATAAAGAACTATATAATAAAATTTAAAAAAGGTTTTTACCTTTCCTGTCGTCTGTCCATATAGGCCGAACATCTCTCGTAACCTCTCTTCACTGATGGCTTCGGGTCTGTCGATCTTATTTCCAAGAATTAGTATAGGCACATTGGCAATGGTTTCGTCTGTCATTAGTGACTGAAACAAAGCAAATAACAGGAAAGACAAGTTGATTTAAAGCTTATTTGAGAAGACGCCAAACAGCCAAGGGCTCACTCTTCACTGTATCGTGACACCTTGGCCTGCTTAATCACACTTTCCTCACGTTTGAAAGTGAGCATTAAGAAACACTGGACTAGATTCTCCTATCTCCCTATACCTCTCTGGAGATGCGCACCATGCAGATCACTAAGGGAGCGTGGACACCTTGGAGGTGGGGCAATCTGGTTTCCCTTCTGGTTCTGCGACTAGGTTCCTACCTTGGGCAATTAGCTTGAGAAGGATCAGCAGCAACTACTCAGGGCTGACCTGAGTGCTGAGTGAAGGAATACAGTGCTTGTAGAGGACCAAACACAAGGAAGAGTCAGCAACTACCTGACCCTGTTCCAGGACCACAGAACCTTTCTGAATAAAGGAATCGCTGGGGTTGGCCTTCAGTCAGATCATGGACCTCCTTACTCTGTGGTCTCAGATTTAGTTCTGCCTTGCTGGAAACTGCTGAGCCTCTTTACCAAGTATCTGACCTAGAGGGTGCAGAGGGTGTGAACGTGCCGGACAACTGGCTGGACAGTTGTTGAAGGAATGGGCTTCTGAGATGACACGGCCCTGGATAACTGGCTTCAGGAATGAGCAGGCATGCACACACATGCAGGGCACACTCTGGAGAGGATGAACTCGGTCTTCAGAAGGGTGTTAGCATTCTGAAAAGGTTATAGTATTCTTCACTAATAAGAGCTACTGCAGTTTACTCCCTCTTCGTTCTAAACAGAGTCATCCCCAGTGAAAACCATCGCTGAGCCCAACAGAGCTAGGAGTTTGCTCAGCCACTGCAGGAAAGCTCCTCCGTCAGCTCAATCTGCACCTATTCCTTCAGGCTGCCCAGAGGTAGTTCACTGTGTTTAGTTTGAATTATTCAACTTACATCAAGTTCTTCTTTTGATTCTAACAGCCTTTCATGGTCTGCACAATCCACAAGAAATACAATGCCATTGATAGCAGGAAGGTAGTTTTTCCATACTCTTCGGGCTAACAAAAACAATCAGGAGTTAGGATTTGTGTTGGTCAAGCCGATCCGACAGCTGATGGAGACGTCAACCAGGTTTCCAGAGTTCTGAGGCATGCCTTTGGCTGCTTCACTGTACAACCAACTGCCTGTTTTGTCAAAGATTTTGGTACCAAATTTTTCCCAGAACACCAAAACAAATTTCAGACTTTCCCTGATTTGGGGCATGTCAAATCCTCCCATTAAGAAATAGAATTAGGGGCTGGGGATGTGGCTCAGTGGTAGAGCCCATACTTTGCATGTGAAAGGCCCTGGGTTCAATCCCCATTACCCTCCAGAATAAGGCTGTTACACACCAAGAAACCCTGTCTTGGAAATAAAATAAAAGCCCATACTTTAGCCAGGCGGTGGTGCACCCCTTTAATCCCAGCATTGGGGAGGCAGAGGCAGATGGATCTCTGTGAGTTCGAGGTCAGCCTAGTCTACAGCCAGGACAGGATCCAAAGCTACAGAGAAACCTTGTCTCAAAAAAACAAAAACAAGAAAAAGAAACAGAAGTAGGAGGGAAAGAGATGGCTCAGTGCTTCAGAGTGCTTCCTGTTCTCCCAGAGGACCCCAGTTTGGCTCCCCAAACCCATCAGGTGGCTCACAAGCACTAGCAACTCCAGTTACGGGGGATCCCACACCTTCTGCTTCCACAGACACCTGCACACATGTGGTGCACCTTCAGACACAATAGCTCTCATTAAGTCCACTAGAGAACCACTGTGAACTCCCATCAACCAAATGTAAGCAGTAAAAACCACATACGTGTGTGTGCACTATTAATATTTGACATTTCTAGTTTCCTAGGTTTTAGCTAATGATAAATATGAAGCCAACAACAGAAGGATGTTAGTACCAGGCATAGACTTGGCTAAGTTACAAACTGTTGTATTCAAAACAGAAAAAAGTTAACTAATGAAAAATTCCAAAATAGTGCCACCATCCAGGGCTGAAATGTTCAACGTATAACTTTGTAAGTTATTTCATAGTCAACTATAAGAACATTTTTATGGGGGCTAGAGAGATTGTTCAGTGGGTAAAAGGGATGGATGCTCTTCCAGAGGGCCAGGGTTCAATTCCCAGCACCCACAAGGTGGTTCATAACCATCTGTAACTCCAGTTCCAGGGAATCCGATGCCCTCTTTGGACCCCTAAGGGCACCAGGCATGCATGCGGTGCACAAACATGCATGCACGACACTCAAAATAAGTAAATCTAAGGAAAAGATTTTCTTTTGGTATTTGAAAAATATTTCTCCACTGTCTTCGCGTTTACCTTGTTTCTGATGATAAGTGTGCTGTTTATCTTCTTCCATTTATTACTTGGGTTACTCATCTTTTCTCACTCATCTTTTCTCCTCTAGGATTATATTGCTTTTGAATGTCTCATTATAAAAACTGCTGGTTAAGTTGCTGACTTCAGTTCCATAAAAGGAGGGGGGAAATCATTAAATAACTCTAGCTTGGGATTAGGATAGAATTCCCAATAGTTTCTAAAGTGGCCCTGAACGTACTTTGCCATTCTGCACGATGCCTTTATGCAAAGCAGCGCTCTTGACACTGATGACTATACAATCAAAGCATGAAGGCTGGAAAGATGGCTCAGTGGTTAAGAGCACTTATTACTCTTGCAGAGGACCTGAGTTTGATTCCCAGCACCCACACAGTGGTTCCCAACCATCTGTAACTCCAGTTCCCGGGGAATCTGACCTAGGCACCAGGCACACATGTAGTACACAGACATATATGCAGGTGAAATACTCATACACATAAAAATAAATAAATCTTATAAGAAGTTTGAAAAATGCTAAAGATTCTCTGTCTCACAGTATAAAATATTTCAGCTAGGATTTAACTCTTTATGTAAAAATAAGCAAGTACAGCCATCTCACTAGTATTCAAATTTGCCTTCATCTTTAATAAGTAGTAACATTATATACATATCAAAGAATTTTTACAAATAAATTTCTTTATAATTTATTATTAAAAAATTAATTAACTAAAGTATAGGAAACCATGAGGATAATTTTTCCCATTAAAGGTTTTCAAAAGGAAAAACCAAATTTTATTTATTTATTTATATTTATTTATCTCTTTAGGTGTTTTGGTTTTTCAAGACCAGGTTTCTCTGTGAATCCTTGGCTGTCCTGGAACTTGCTCTGTAGACCAGGCTGGCCTCAGACTCAGAGAGATCCGCCTGCCTCTGCCTCCTGAGTGCTGGGACTAAAGGTGTGTGCCACCACGGCCTGGCTCAATTTTTATTTTTTAAAAAGATTTTATTTTATTTTATTTATTTTTTTTTTTTAAATTTTTTTGAGACAGGGTTTTTCTGTGTAGCTTTGTGCCTTTCCTAGAACTCACTCTGTAGACCAGGCTGGCCTTGAACTCACAGAGATCCACCTGGCTCTGCCTCCCAAGTGCTGGGATTAAAGGCGTGCGCTACCACTGCCCAGCTCTTATTGTTTTTATTTTAAGTGTATGAGTGTATTGTCTGCATGTATGTATGTGTACTGCGTGTGCCTGATTCTTGTGAAGGCCAGAAGAGGGCACCAGATCCCCTGGAACTGGAGTTAAGGACAGTTGTCAGCAGCCATGTGGGTACTAGGAACCAAACCTCAGTCCTCTACAAGAACAGCCATGAGAAGGCAACTTTTAGAGTGCCCACGAGAAACCACTCTCTTCTCTGACTTGAGCTTTATAGTCCATCTGGAAAACGCTATAGAAATGAAATTTCAGGCAAACTCCATTTGATTCTAAGTTTTATTTTATTTATTATTATTATTATTTATGATGTACCTGTGAGTACAAGTGTGTGTGCAAGAGCAAGCTTGTGGAGTTCAGAGAATAACCTCTGGAGTCTGTTCTCTCCTCTCGCTGTGGATTCTGGGAACTGAGTTCAGGTTGTCAGACTTGGTGGGAAGCACTCTTACCCACCGAGCCGTCTCCCCAGCTCTGTGTTCTAACTCTCTAACCCTCATACCCCAGAGATCAACACATGTGTGTCTCAAATGTGCTTTCACTAGCCACAGCCACTGAAAACCTTTTTCAAATATATGTTGCATCATTTTTTAAAAACTATTTTACTATTATGATTTTTATGGTGCTGAGAAGGAAGTGCATGGGAGGTGGTAAGCTCTATCACAGAGCATCAGCACTCTAGAGCTGGCACCCCAGCCCTAACACGAGGCTTCCAGAAGAGCACGAGCTCTAACAGCAGGCTTAGGGCCTCTAGGTCTGGAGCGTTCACTAGCTGTGTTATACCATGTGCCCCACATGCTAAGAGATATAAGACAGACAGGGCCGGCGGTGGTGGCGCAGGCCTTTAATCCCAGCACTCGGAGGCAGAGGCAGGCGGATCTCTGTGAGTTCGAGGCCAGCCTGGGCTACAGAGTAAGTTCCAGGACAGGCACCAAAACTACACAGAGAAATGTTGTCTCGAAGAAAAAAAAAAAAAAAAAAACAAAAAACACCTGGACAGGTTGTTAGTCCACAGAAGTTCATCTTAGGGTTCAGGTCCTGCACAAATGTACACAGAGGCATTAAGTCCCACATATGTACAGCTGGAGGGAGCCACATCTCACAGATGGGGATTTGTGAGCAAGAGCAGAGGGGAGAACAAGAGGTCAGCTCTAGTGGGAGACATGGGAAGAGAGAAAGGACCACAGAGAACGCTGGAACAATGACAAGCCTGTGTTGTAAGAACCGGTGAGTTGCTGCGGGCTCTGGGGGCTGTATCACAGGCTCACAGCAGGATTAGGACAACAGGTGAGAGGAGCCTGATGCAAAGAGAAAACGGAAGCTGAATTTGCTTCATACCTCACCAGCACAAGCAGTTCAGACTCCAGTGAGTCAGAACGATCATGAAAACCCTCTTGGCTCTCAAGGCGTGCACATTTGCTGATGACCCTTGACCTTACTCTGCCTTACTTGAAGAGCATGCAGTTCCACGCTCTGGACCATAGCTGCCATATTTACTAAGTTAAGATAAAACAGAGACTAAGAGAAATCGAAGCTTACCTTGGATGTGCCCACCCAGATCAAAAGTCGTAAAAGTCATGCCAGCAATAGTGAGTTCTTCTGAAGCTAAACAAAAACAAGATATTTTTACAATACAATCAGGAATCTGCCAGACACAGGGGCCATGACTGTAATCCTGCACTTGGGTGGTGGACACAGGAGGAACACAAGTTTAAGGCTATCCTTGGCTACAGAGCAAGTTCAAAGCTAGCTTGGACTATAAAGACATGTTTATTATCTTTCATTTATCTCCTCATTGAGTACAGGTTTTCCTTTAAATCCTTGGTCACAGGATCTCTTTAAATTTAAAATAAATAAAGAAAAAAGGGCCAGCGAGATGGCTCAACAGGTAAAGGTGCTTGCCACTGAGCCCAGGGACCTAAATTTGACCCCGAACCCCCAGGGCGGGATGAGAGAACTGACACCCACAACTGTCTGTTGGCCTCCACTTGCAGCATGTCATACACCCTGCTCCCGACTAAGTAAGTGTAATAAAAGAAACAGAGAGGAGCCTTTCAGACTTAATGTCTTGAGTCGGGTCTCATGTAACCTAGCTGGCCTTGAACCTGCTATGGAGCAGATTACCTGCATGATCCACCATGCTTAATCCATGCAGAATTTGCACAGCTTCACGCAGGCTAGGCAGATTCTACCAACTGAGCCCCATCCGCAGCCCACCAGAGCTGTCTCTCCCTGTGTGGTAATCCTATCATCTTCGTCACTGCTGGGTCCATTTCTTCGGACAGATCTTTCTCCTGGTTATGGGTCACACTTACTTACTTTGTGCATGTCTTACTAAGTCTACATTATAAAATTGTAATACATGCTAAATTTTACTGTATTCTTGAACTTCACTCTAGTGGAATTGTTCTTTCTCCAGATGTGGTCCCTTGGGTTCTACTCCATGACTACATAGACAGGTATTGTCCATGCTAACTTCTGGAGTAATTTCCTCCAGTGCTGTGCCTGGCAAGTTCTGCCCTCCCAGTTCTGGTCTCTGTCTCCTCAACTGACTGGGTTATTTGGGCTTCCTCTTACACCTGGGTTTGAAAACTGGAATATGAAGAGTTCATTTTCCTTCTCTTATGAACTTCAGTCCTGCACCAGCTATTATTGCTCAGGGCTTGAAAACAGCTGGGTACACACACTTCTGTCTAGTTACCTAGTTTGTAGTGGGAAAGACTTCCAGACTCTGTTATCTTCCTTCATGGCCTAAGGAGAAGTCTTCCATAATCACAATGAAAATTTTGGCACCAGAGCATTTATTTTGTTAAGTATTTATTTTGTGAGCTGGCTGGGGTAGCACATACCCATAGCACACCCACACCTCCAGCAATTGGGAAGATAGGGAAGTTGAAGGATAGTGAATTTGAAGTTAGCCTGGGCTACAAAGCAAGACACTATCTCAAAAACTAAAGGGAGGGTATTATACATAGTGTTCCAAGTAAATTAAATATTTAACTGGGTCTGTATTTAAAGTTACTACCAAAAGAAAAGGGCAATGCTTGAATATGGCTGGCTACCCATTGGCGCGGTTACACCCCTGTGCATACTCTACTCTAGAAAAGAAATGCCTATTTAATTAACAGGAAGGAGACTGTCAACATCTCAGACTGTCCCCTCTCCCTTCCCTGTCAGCCTCCACCTAGACCTCAAGTCTATCACCATGGATTATTCTGGCTAATTCTCAAATTCCATGTGATGGTGTCACACAGCAGGGAACTTCTTATGACCAGCTTCTCTCACGGAGTCTTATTTCTCCTGGCTGGTCTGGAACTCTATGTAGACCAAGCTCCAGCTTGTGACTTCCAGCCTCTGCCTCCCAAGCACTGGAATCACAGGCACATGCCAAGCTTTGATTCCTCTTTCTTGGAGAATATCCTGCTGCTCTCTTTCTCTTTTCTGTGCAAGGCTTTTGGTAAATATATATTCTCACTTTTCCAGATAAACACCTAGTAGTAGAACTGCCAGATCAGAGGACACAGGGCTGTTACTTATTCCATGTATGCTTTAAATGGAAAAATCCAAGTTGGGATGAATGTGAGATGCAAGAAAAGCTGAGAGATCACCTGCTCTGTGCCCTGCAGTTTCCTGTGACTAGACCCAGGTGTGGCATACAGTAGGTGCTCAAGAACTGTTCCTGGGGTAAGTGAAGGAAACAGCACCAGCAGGCAAAAGAGAAGAAAAAGTAGTCAGCTGTTTGTTCTAATTCTGCACACACATCCTTGTCTTTAAGAATTAAGCCCTTTCAAAAGTCATTGATTTTTATGTATGTATGTATGAGTGCAGGTATGTGTGTGCCACAGGTACATGTGCAGACCAGAAGGCAACTCTTTTCATTGTTATTTTTTGTGACAAGGTCTCACTATGGACCCTGGTTGACCTAGAATTTACTATGATGTCCAAGCAGACCTCGAACTCACAGATCCACCTGCCTCTTCTTCCGAGTGCTGGGGTTAAAGGTGTGCGCCATCACACACATCCTTCAATTAGCTTGTTTTTAAACTGTATCTGCCTGGTTTATAACCTTCTCACTGTGACAGTTACAGATATAAACTAGCCCACTGTTTCCTTCTGCTGCTGGCTCTGTAGGGTCTTATTCTATAACCTAGCCTGGGCTCATGGTGTAGTCAAGTACTTCTAGATCTTAATTTGTGCTCTGGGAACCAGGTCAGTTATTATTTACCCAGCTATTTCAGGAACAGGTTGAATAATCTCATACTTCATCCACCAAAAACCCCAAATCAAAAAAGCTTTTGGGCAGGGCCCGTGACTCGGCCTTACTCACACGGAAGCGAACACTTACTGGGGTGCAGTGTTGGGACGTGCTGGCCAAGCCTGTCATCTTTCAGCATGTGCAGCAACGTTGTTTTCCCCGCATTATCCAGCCCAAGGAACACCAGTTTACCGGTTTTTTTATACAATCCTGCAGAATAAGAGTTCCGATCAGTCAGAGTGACATCCAACATGGATTATGAAAATGACTTTATATTTGACATGACGTGAAAGTTACTGTTATTGTTGTACTCGGTTATTGTTAAGACACTTGAATGCAACTCTTGAGAAGTCTAGAACTCTTGGATGTGCGATGTCCTTCTCCTAAGTGCCTCTCTCTGTCTGTGCTTCAATTAATATTTTAAAACCCTAATAAACTGCAACTTTACCATACCTAAAATCCCAACAGTTGGAAGATAAAGGCAGGAGAATCTGAATTCAAGGCAATTCTTAGCTATATAGCAAGCTTGAGGTCAGCCTGGACTACATGAGACCCTGCCTCAAAAGAACAAAAACCAGGCCAAGTTTGGTAGCCCATGATCACCTCTAATCCCAGCCCTTAGGAGGGAAAGGAAGGTGTATCATGCCTAGTTTACATCGTTCCAGGGCAGCCAGGGCTATGTAGGGAGACTGTTTTAAAAAACAAATGGCCGAGTCGGGCATGGTGG
>CABHPQ010163252.1:35576-48071 GCA_902168405.1 Peromyscus aztecus | reverse complement strand
GTGTGCTTGTACTTTGGACCTCTTCTCTTCATGTATGTGCACCCGGCATCTTCAGAAGTAGATGATCAAGACATGATCCTTTCTCTGTTTTACACAGTTATAATCCCTGTATTAAATCCAATTATATACAGCCTCAGAAATAAGCAAGTCATAGATTCTCTGAAAAAAATGCTGAAAATAACAGTTTAAATCTCATTAATAACTATTAATGTTATTAAAATTCATAATATTGCAGAAGTAAATGTGGATTTTGAAATTATAAATGTTAGAATAAATTATTGAATTGAATTTGTATATATTATTATCTTCTTAATACAGTGGTAAATACACTTATATTCATTGATATGCATATATGAAACTTTTAGTAAGTTGTTCTTATATCGGAATAAAACAGAAAGAAAGGGAATATTTTGAGTTTCATTTTATTATGTTATGCATATACTAAATATCATAATCATTCTATTTCTCTCAAAAACACTTGAGTGTGGTACAGGGAAAATTCTGTTATTACACCAGAAAATCATGAGACATTTACTCTGTGTTGTTGGCAGTTTTGTGTGTGATTTCATTGAAGAAAACCTCTGGAATACTCACAGCCATCCAATGTCTTTCCTGACATGTGAAATGATGAATTTCCTTTGATGAAGAAATTCAACGCATATATATATTAAATATGAATAGACAAATATTTGAACATAGTCAAACACACTAATGAAAATGCAGTCAAAGCCATGAGGGTAAAGCCAGCCAGTCTGAAGATGCTCTTAAATTGTTGCACTTCTTGAAATAAGACAAGGCGTGATTTATTTCTCTGAACAATCCACAGGTTGACTTATTAAGAATGTAAGTAGACTGAAGAACCGAATAATATACACCTGGGGGAAAAAAGAAAGAGAAGTGGCATAAGGGGAAGGAAATATTTTCATTCTTCCCGCAATAACCAAAATCCTGAGCTCACAAAAACACACTATATTTTTAAGTAACATCCAAATTTCTTGATATGACTTGTACACACAGGGAGCTTTGAACAAAAATGACTTAAATTCAAGTTGTGGTGAGAGCATCTGATAACAAAGCACATACTATGTGGCTGGGAATAAAAAGCCCTTGATATCAGAAATACTTTATCCATACTTAAAAAAAAGATATGATCCATCTACAGATCAACCCTCACTATCCATCTCTCAAAAGTGATATTACACACATTTTCACACTGAAACTGATATTCTTATCCTCAAGACCACTTACCTGTGTGTCTGTAATAGTTTAATTGTTCATTTCTTCCATCATGTTCTCCCTGTCTTCGTTCCTAAACATTACTACCAGGTGATTCTTCAAACAGCTCTCAGGTGAAATTGTAGTCCTTTTCAGTAACTTTCAATGTATTGTCATTGATACCAGATTATATGTTTATATCATACAGCTTACCCTGACCTGTATAAGCCACTTGTTCAAGAATATGTACAGATGATAATATATATATATATATATATATATATACACACGTATACATATACATATGTATATATAGGCATGTTAAATGTTAAGATGCGTTTTTGCTGGGGCTGAAGAGATAGCTCAATGTTTAAGAGCACTGGCTGCTCTTCCAGAGGACCTGGTTTCAGTTCCTAGCATTCACATGGCAGCTTACAACTGTCTGTAACTTCAGGTCCAGGAGATTTGACACCACCACACAGCTATACAGTCAGGAAATACAGAAATGCATATAAAAAGTAAATTTTTAAAAAATAAATCATAAAAATGGATTTTTGCTAAACTTATTTTTGACGTAATAGACATAAACATTTGAAAAGTTTTCATTAGGTTGTTGAGACTTTCTATTGCTGTTTTGCCATGGAAATATTATGAAACACTCCAAGGAATATCTTGAACCAAAAATAATCTCTTAATAATGTCTTTCCTGTGAAATAATATTCATATTACCTTTAGGAGAGAAGCAAGCACTCTAGTCAACACAATCCTTCCTTTTCTTATATGTGGTTCAGAAGAAAAATAAGACATAAGGGACAAGATCAGTTGAATCATTGTACTGTCTAAAGCAGTGATTCTCAACCTTCCTAATGCTGTGACACTTTAGTACAGTTCTTCATGTTATGGTGACCCCCAATCATAAAATTATTTTTGTTACTACTTGATAACTGTAATTTTGCTACTGTTCTGAATAATAATGTAAATATTTGATATGCATGATATCTGATATATAACCCTTGTGAAAGGGTCATTTGACCTCTAAAGGGGTCCCTACCCACAAGTTGAGAACAGCTGGCCTACAGGAAACATTTATTCTTCAGAAGTTAAGATGTCTAGGAAAACATTGCAAATGTTTCCA
Source organism: Peromyscus aztecus (assembly GCA_902168405.1). NCBI lineage: Eukaryota > Metazoa > Chordata > Mammalia > Rodentia > Cricetidae > Peromyscus > Peromyscus aztecus. The sequence goes on along the minus strand of CABHPQ010163252.1, from coordinate 45,721 downwards.
TGAAAAGGAAACAATTTTTGTTAATTTGTCTATTTTGCTTTCCATTTCTTAATTTGGCCCCATGTATCCTTGATACTGATTAAATAACTACATATGTAATTGTTGCTATATAATACATGCAAAATACTGCCACAGGGTGTAATCAGTCTCTTTTGTTGGGGCCACCATCCTACCAATGACATGGAGACTTTTTAATTATGAAAGCTTTTTATGGTGCCTTTAACACGTGTGATCCAATATCCTGCAACAACAGGTCAGACCACTGTAGAAAATTCTTAATTAGTGTGAGCGAGGCTACTACAGAAAGACCTCATTCACCATAATACATGGTAGCCAAGAATAAAATGCCATATGGCAGGGCTACGGAAGGAATTCCACTACTAGGTAAATGCCCAGCAGTGTTGTTATGGGGATGAAGCCTCAATTGGCATCCACAAATGTTAGACTAGGTGGTATATGATTTACACTTTTTGGGGTCTTCACACCTGAAAACGAGTCCCGAGAGTTACGATCAGCAGTTGTAAGATTCCAGAGACACATGCTTACCTCTGTAACAGTGTGTCAAGATGCAAGACATGCTGTATAAAAGGAGTAGTTTTTAGGACATTTTTATTGAAATTTTTTTTCACATGATATATTTTGATCATGTTTCTCCTTCCTCCAATTCTTCCCAAATCCTCTCTACATCCCTGCTCACCCAACCTTAAGTTCTTTCTTTCTCTTCCTCTCTCTCAAACAAACAAAAAAAACAAGAAACAAAAACTAATCAAGCAACCAAAAACCAATAAAAACAATCCACCTCATTCAAAAAACACAAAATCAAAAAACCAAACAAACAAGCAAACACACACACACACACAAAATGCCTAAACAAAGCAGAAAGGAAACAAAATGTCCAAAAAAAAATACCGCTGAGTTTCTTTGTGTTGGCTGACTACCCCCAAGCTTGAGGCCTGTCCTGGAATATGCTTCATATGCCTAGTGAGACTCCAATGAAGAAAACCACTGAAATAGCATAGCGACACAATGATGCCTAATGACGTGTTGCTATATCTACAGATCAATGCCTTGCTCAACCCATGTCAGAGAAGCTTTTAGTTTCAGTAGATGGGAATCAACATTGGATGTTGTGCAAAAAATAAGAGAATTTGGAGCACTCAGTCCTCAATGAGATGTCTTCCTCAAACCCCTCTGCTGAAGGCTCAGGAATCTATGTAGAAGGGGAATCAGAAAGGCTGTAAGAGCCACAGGTGATGGGTGACTCTAAGGAAACAGTGTCTTCAGCATACAAGAAGACTGATTCACATATGAACTCACAGAGACTGTGGCAGCATGCACATGTCCTGCAAAGGTTCAGGCCAGATGGGGTGCCGGCACTGAGAAGGGGAATTTGACACAGGATCCCACTGCTAGTCATGAGGCTCTCTGCAACTGACAACCTTTGCTAAAGGGAAAATCTGTCTTCTCCCATGGAGTCTCACTGCATATATCAGTCACATTCCAGGATAGGCCTCATGTCCAAGAGTAGTTGCCCAACACAAAAGGAACTCAATGAAATTTTTGTGAACTTTTTATTTCATTTTGCTTTGGTTGGGCATTTTTCTCCTATTGGTCTTTTGCTTGTTTTATTTAATAGTACTAGGTTTTCCTCTAGCACCCATGACCACTTTAGCAGTGTCAGGTATGGATTCCATCTCTGGGAGTGAGCCTGGTGTCACACCAAAGAATGGTTGGCTAGCCAATAAAATCTTGCTGTTGTATCTTACTATATTGTAACACATATTACAAGTATGTCCTGTAGGCAGGTTGCTGTTGTAGGTTACAGGGTTTCTGACTGGGTGATACCGATTATTACTTTTCTCATCCAATAGCATGCAAAGTACAGTCCAGCACTATGAGTGCTAGTCAGTAAGAGTGGAGCTAGTTAGGCACCGGCTCAACTTCTCTATGTTCCATAACATAAGTAAGTGCTATGTTCAGCAATAGGGCTTTACCATCTGGTTGTGGGGAGTAACCAGTAGCCTTGACAACAGCTTGTGATGCTTAGAGGTTTCCACGGGGCTCCTTTGCCAGCAACTCACCAAGATGTGACCCATTCCTAACATTGGAGGTTTTCCTTTCACATATGTCTATATTATTAGATGCTCCCACAGCAGTAGCTTTCCATAGGGTTTTTTCAAATGCCTTCTAATATTATTTGTCTCTCCTCATATTCTGTGCTTTAACCCTCTCTTTCATGTCTATTTAATCATCCTATTGTTTACCTTTTTGCTCTCTATAACATTATATTCTATTTTCCCTTTCTTGGGGGATCCTCTTTTCCCTCCTAGTGCCTTACTTGGCACCTAATCTCTGGTTATTTAGACTGTAGCATGCATATAAAAATCTGAAAAGCTAACAGCCTCATATAAGAGAATACCAACATTGCAAAAAGGGTAATTTTTAACCTTGGGATTTAATGTTGCCTTTTTCAGTTGGTTTTGTAATTCTCTCTCTATCTCTGTCAATCATATGTCTCTCTCTCTGTTGTACGTCTCTGTGTGGGTGGGGGTATTTTTCTTGTGAAAGTACCTGCAGATGCTATGTTCATAACTGATGGAATTTTCTTTTCCAGCAGCTTACATAGCTATGTTGTAACACCATGAATGCTAGTCAGCAGGAAGAAAGCTTCTAGATCGTTTCCAGCATGATTTATCTGTGTCACATCTACAAAGTTTATTATGTTGTCATCAACAATTCTTACCCTTTGATTTTGGTGGGTTATCAAGAACAGTAGAACAGCCACTATTGTTTTGGAAGCTTCTGTGGATTCATTGACCATAGCATCTTAGTGGTTATCAGAGGACAACTTTTGAGAACTGGCTTTTTCCCAACATGTAGATCTCAGGGATTAAACTCAAATCATGTTTAATGGCAAACTTATCCACTAAGTTATCTTACTGGCCCCAAATCTTATCTTTTGAAGGTCAGATTGGACAAAATAGCATGTAAAAGAAGAGTAAATTTATACTTTGCTTCATTATTGAATATCTTCTATTTCTTTTAGCATTTATGATTCTCAGACCTTTGAGCTTTGACTGTAATTTATATTGTTGACTCTGTAAGTGTCAGATATTGAAGCGCACTGCAGGTTTTCTCAGATTAGCAGGTTATACACTACATATCCTAGAACTTCTCAAGTTTCATAATCATGAACTAAGGTAATACCATTTTAGGTCGGTGGGTAGCTAGATGTAGATAGATGCATAAACGGAAGCACAGTGGAAGGAATGATGAGTGGATTTTTGGAGGTATAACCACATATGTATATTTATTATACTATATAATAAATTGAATTACTTCTGTTCTCTGGAAATCTTTGAAATTATAATTTCTCACTGCAAATTTGGTAAATTTCTTTTATTCTCTCAAAAATAGAGGGAAACACTCAGCTCAGGTGATTGAAAGATACCCATGGGCCAGCCTGGGTCCCCACAGTCCTGGCTGGCCAAAGGCGTTCATAGGCCTTCTTTGAGCCACTTGACACAGGCAAGTGAAGGACACTCACAGGCCAGCCTACGTCCTTACAGGTTGGGCTGGTTGAAGACATCCACAGGCCCATCCAGTGCTATATAGATAGGTGTCATTATGATGAACAAATATAGGGTGGAGAAATGGGAGAGGAGAAACAGAATGGTGGAAAGAGGTGGAATGGAAGAACTGAAGGATGTGAGAAACAGGCTAATGTGGGTAGCCAGGGTGATGTCTGGGCCCAGGCTGCTGTCAAGGACCATGTCTTGAGTCCATGTTCCTACCTCAGTCAGGGTCTATGTTGACATCCATGACTGATGTTGCTACTAAAGTCCACAAGGATGCTTGGGGTCTGGGCTGCCACCTGTGTCCATGTTGATGTCTGAGGGCGATGCTGCCACCAAGGTCATGCTGATGTGGGTGGCCTGTGTTGTCACCTGGGGCCATGATGATATGCAGGCCTGAGCTGCTGCCAAGGGCCATTTCTGGGTCCATGGCCCTACAGCAAGCAGCCAGGGTCTGTGTTGATGTCCATGGTTTCAGTAACCACAAAAGACCATGCGGATACCCAGAGTCTGTTTAGCCACTTGAGTCCATGTTGGTGTGTGAAAGCCATGCTGATCTGAGTGGCCTGTGCTACCATCCAGGGCCATGGTGACATCTATCCAAGAGCCATTTCTGGGTGCATAGCCCTGGGGTAGCCAGGGTCTATGTCAATGTCTGTGCTTCTTATTGCCAGTGAAGGCCATGCAAAGACCCAGGGTCTGAGCTGTCACCTGGGTTCAGGTGGGTGTCGAGGGTCATGCTGCAGGTGGGCCTATACAGATCTGGGTGGCCTGAGCTGCCATAAGGTGCCATGGTGACATGCAGACCCAGGCTGCAGCAGAGGGCCATATCTGAATCTGTTTCCCTTCAGCAGCCAGAGTCGAGGTTGATGTCTATGACTCATTTTGCTACCATAAACCACATGGATTCCTGTGGTCTAGGCCACAGCCTGTGGCCATGTTGGTGTCTGAGGGTTGTGCTGCAACTGGGGCCATACTGATCTGAGTGGCTTGGACTGCCACACACAGCCATGGTGTCATCCATGCCCAGGCTGCTGTGGAGGGTCATGTCTGGGTCCATGGCCCTACAGCAGCCAAATTCTGAGTTGATGTTCATGGCTCCTGTTACCACCAAGGGCTATATAGATGCCCAAGGTCTGGCTGGCCACCTGAGACCATGTTGGTGTCTGAGGGCCATGCAGCCACCAGGGCCAAAGCAATCTGGGTGACCTGCACTACCACCAGGGTAATGGTGACATCTGGGCCCACGCTGTTGCCTAGGTCCATGTCTGGGTCCATGGTTCTGCTGCAGCTGTGGTCTGTGTTGATGTTCATGGCCCTTGTTATCACAGGTGCACACAGGAACCATGTGTGTTGAAAGCAGAGGGCCTTGGTGAGCCAGCCCCAACTTCAATGGTCTTAAGATAACTGGCCCTGCCCCTCGCTAGGCATTGCAGCAGGAGAACTGGCTCTGCCCCTCATTGGAGAGCTGGCCTCTGCACTTGGAAGGGAAGGTCCCACCCCTCACCATGGGAGTGAGAGAGCTTGTTTCCAGGGCATGGGTCTAGGAGAGCTGGCTCTGATCCTCACCTGAGAGGGTGGACCCAGTGACCTGGACTGACCAGCTCAGCTACCACCCAGGCCCATATCCTGGGCCTTGTGTTAGCCCACCCTCACATCTACCCTATATATGACCTACTAGAGAGTGTGAAGTGTCAGGTAGCCTCGGAATGGTAGCCACAGGATCCCCATGACTTGGGGCAACAGCAGGATATCTGAGAGGAGTTTCAATGATGATGGTGTGCTAGGGGCCATAGGCCTTGAACCAGACCAATGACTCATTGAATGAACATTTGCAAGTGGGGCTGATAGGACAAAAGGGTATTCGGTGTGACACCCTGCAGCTTTCAAGGCTACTAGGATGAATGAAGAGGTGTTGGAGAGGCAGGAAAGACAGGGGAGTGAGGTGGGTTTTTTTGTTTGTTTTTAGTTAATTTATGTGGGGGAGTTCTTTTGGAGAGATACTGCAGGGGTGAGGGGCAGATATGGAGGGGCTGGGAGGTGAGTGGTATTGGGGTGCATGATGTGAAATTCCCAAAGAATCAATAAAGAATTATGTTATATATATAAAAAATAGAGGGAAATATACTGTCACTATTATCTGTTTCCTTGAAATACAGTTCATATGCAAGGTACCTTCTCTCAAAGTACCTTATTACAGCAAATAAACATTTTGTATAGAATTTATTTGAAAATCATATATCATATTCCAAACTTTACAATTAAATATCCATTAAGTAATATATATACATTTGATTATTTTTTAAACCAAAACATCATCTTTAAATATCAGCTATACAGAGTATACACTTTATATTTCCAAATATTTCATGAAACTTTTATAGCAAGCATAAGAATTGTTATGGACAAGATAATTTGGTGAATTTCAAGAAAGTATAAGAGCTGGGTTGCTCAGAGGATGAATCCAAAGAGACAAATGTCTAGATCAGGAATGTATAAGGCCAGGTTTAGAGGGCTCTGGATTACTGGGAGGACCCAATGCTCTTCCCGGCCTCTCAAGAACATAATATCCAGAACTTTGCTTATTTTCTTGTATTCTCCAAATGACCATTACACACTATGACATCATTTCATCATAGCATTGTTTGAAATTTTGCAAGACGAGTCTAAAATACATCATTGTAAATGACACATTTCACCAACCTTTAAATATCACCGATTTCTTCATCTTCATAACTTTATGGCTCTTTATAGGTTCATGCTTTTCCTTTGAATTCTGGAGAATCAAGATAGCCCCCTTCCAGTTGTGCCGCTGTCTCTTCATTACCAACCCATGCCCTCTGGTTCATTTAGAGTAACCTGATGTCTTCAAATTAATAGAGATCATCAGAATGCCCAAGAAAAAAAAGAAGCAAAACTGGACAGACTCGCAGAAGGTTCTGGGGTCTGTGAAAAGAAGGCACTGGCTTCTCCCTCCTCAGGAATGCATTAATTAAATAAAAACATACTCTGCTACCTCCTCAGGAATGCCTTAAATAACAACACATTCTGCTAGTTAGTGCTGCTTTCATTCTTTAGTTTCTGTCAGACTTATTCCACATTTCCACTTCTGTCTCTTTCCCTGAGTGATATGTGAGCCCAATCCTATGCAAACTTTGCTAGTTACCTAATCAAGTGATACAAAATATGCTTTATTAATAAGTTCATACATGAAATCACCTGTGTTTGGCTACAGAGGCTCAGTGCTACTGTGTAGTGAATGAGATATTCCTTAGTCTCAGGCTATGAAATTACATCAATGAAAAGGAATAATATTTAACACTTAAGTGTAGACTAGAGAGTTTACATTATTTTGCATTTAATATATTCATAATACCAAACTGAAGATCATGCAAACATATAAAATACCCTCACTTAATTTCCCATCTAATCATCATAGTATGCAGTGGATACTTAATTAAATTTCATTATAAATTTTGCAGGGTATGTAGAAGTAAAAGAACTAGCTAGTTACTAATGATGAGCCTGAAAAGTGAGGGTTTTTTTGCAAAAAAAAAATGTTTCAACATTGTCAGAAAATATCCAAATTTAACCTCCCTAAATGTGTCCATTGTGTTAAAAAGAAAGTATTTTATTAGGTCTAAACATTTCTCCTTAATTTTTTTCTAACAGAATCTATAACTTGCTTATTTCTTAGACTGTAAATAATTGGGTTCAACACAGGAATTATGACTGTGTAAAATAGGGAGTCAATCATATTCTCATCATCTGCTTGTCTAGAGGCAGGACGCACATACATGAAGAGAAGGGGGCCATAATACAAAGACACAGATAGGAGGTGAGCTCCGCAGGTGGAGAAGGCTTTCTTTATGCCCTTGAAAGATTTACTCTGTAAGATTGTAAAGAGAATACATGTGTAAGAGACTAAGACAGTCACCATGGTGGATACCTGAACCGTACCAGCCAAAGCAAACACCAGCAGAAAGCTAATGGAAGGATCTGAACAGGAAATCTTTAAAAAAGGCATAACATCACAGTAAAAGTGATGTATTACATTGGAATTACAGAAAGTTAGTCTGACCAAAAAGACTTCATGAATTAAGGCGTGAAGAAAACCACCTACAAATGACAAAATTACTAGTTGGAAACATAGTCTATTGGTCATAATCATTGGATAAAGTAAAGGTTTGCATATAGCTACATAGCGATCATAAGCCATTGAAGTCAAGAGGAAGCACTCTACACTTGCACTGAAGGCGAAGGAGAAAAATTGTAACAGGCATTCAGGGAGAGAGATCTTTGTGATTTCAAATGACAAGGTGATCAATAACTTAGGTGTCACTGTAGATGATAACCAACTATCCACAAAGGCTAAATTGCTGAGGAATAAGTACATGGGGATGTGAAGGTGAGGATCGCTCCAGATGAGAGTGATCAGACTGAAGTTCCCCACAATGGTGACAAGGTAGATCACCAAAAATGCCAGGAAGAGGGGGACTTTCCACTGTGGTTGATGTGTGAGTCCTTCTAGGACAAATTCTGTCAGCAGTGTTACATTCTCCATGTCCATGTTCTTCAGGAATGTCTCCTGAATGGATATAAAAGAGGATTCCTTATTTATGAGTGAACATTGTTGGAGGAACCTTGAAATAAAACTGTGCATTTATGTGACTACCCTCTCTATTTATGGTATGATAATTTATGGAAATTAGGGAGAATTGAGTGAATACCCTGTCTCCATGTGTTAGGCAAAATATTTTGTAAGTATCCTCAAAAGTTTCCATAAGTCTTGCATATACTAGGAATGATTTTCCTTCTTTGGTCTGTTTCTAAACATTCACTGAGATGAGATAATTTCATATTTTTTCTCCAATAGTTTCATTTTAGAAAATTACTGAGTAACTTTGTGAAGCCAAGAAAACAATCTGCATAAATAACCAGTAATTGCAGTGATTAAGTATGTTTTAGTTGGACTGGGCTTTGTTCTATGCAATAACAAATCACAACATAATTAAAAGTTCTAAATTTTGTTTTTGATCAAGAATGGTACAAACAGCAGCAGATTTTTTCTGTGTATTTTTTGATACATAGGTACACATGTGTGTTTGTATGACTTAATTATTATCAGAAATAGATGAAAATTTAAGAACTAACATTGACTTGAATGTTAAAATTTTTTATTTGAATATGCACTTAATTGAAAGAAAATCTTTTTCTGATTCTGATCTTTTAATCAGAATCAAACAAGAGGTGTGTTCTGTAAGAAAATTATGAGTGTATTTTTAAAATGAGTTTTAAATTAATATTCTTGTTACTTATAAATTATTTCATGAGGTCTTTACAGATAGATTCACAAATAATTAAAAACCATTTAAGGAATTTGAGTCTTCTAGCTATGTATTTTGCTTTTCTGGAGGCACACAGAAAATTCTTGAATAGCTTCCCATTCCCACTTACCTATTTGGACATCTTTTCAGTGAAATTTTAAGCTATGAATTAAACAAAATTTCTACTTTCTTTATAAACACTATGAATAATATTGAAATCATTTTTCTTACTCATATATCTTGAAAGAACTCAAAGAGAAGATTAAAGGTCTTTCTTAGGTTGCATAAAGTAGAAAAATCCAATGCTAACACAGAAGTCAGGAAAGTATGTGCAGCAATGTTTCCATCTTTATTCATCTTGGAGGCTGCGTGTCTCAAACTGAGGAAATATTGGGTATATAAAATGTCTTCAAAACAAGAGCTCACCAATTGGACAAGAACGTGCCCGTGTCAAAAGACAAAAGCATAGGAAAGTAAATTATCCAAGGGAGCAGGGAAAGCCCCTTTAGGACACTGAATGCTCTCCTGGGTATTGCAGATTTGAACCATCCTCAGTGAAGCTCAGACAGTTCCATTGGGTTTTATAGCCTCTGGAATCACAGACATCAGGTCACTCCAGGTAGTTTTATATAAAAAAATTGATATTGTACTAAACCACTCTATCTTTTAATTCAGGTGATACTTCTGATATGTTTAGGCAACCTTTGGTTTATATATAAAATATGTTCTCTGTACTTCAAGTTCAATAGCTATGTCTGAGCTAATCAAGACTTGATTTTAGTAACACCAAAGATATGGACTTTTCAGGAGCCAATTATAACTGAATTGATCGTGATAATTGTGGCTTAAACTATAGGCCTGCATGTAGTTCTGCCAGTGTAAACTGAAATCTAATGGGAAATTAAATGAGGTAACTGTCATAGAGAAGGAGAAAAGCAAAAACAAACACAAAAGACCTCCATGGGAGGTGGCTAGAACTCTATCTCCTGACATAAATGCCTCTGAGTTTCTGTGATAGCCTGATTTAAAATGCTGAATTTCCTTCAGTAACTAGGTTTGGAGCTCAGGAATCTTCTTTCGTGGAATGGTGATCCTGTGTACATTTGCCAAACACAGTCATAATTAGATAGCTTTGAACACTGCTAAAACTACAAGATGTAAATGTGTAGTATAATTTAATTCTGCCCCCATTTGTGTGTGCATGCCTCTCTCTCTCTCTCTCCCTCTCCCTCTCCCTCTCCCT
>CABHPQ010163252.1:0-35476 GCA_902168405.1 Peromyscus aztecus | reverse complement strand
TCTCTCTCTCTCTCTCTCTCTCTCTCTCTCTCTCTCTCTCTCTCTGCAAAACATAAATATTGGTAAAAGAAATGTAGCAAAGTCAGTCACTATTATGGTTGTGGGGCCCGTTTATTACTTCCTGTCAGTAGTTTTTGTTTTACTTAGTATAGATATTTCTACTTGGTTTGGGTTCTACTTTCTTGGAGTATAGTTTTCTTTCATTTTATTTCTGTTCTGTATGTGTCTTTTCATGTGCTACTGAGAGCAATTTGTTGGGCCTGTTGATCATTCAATCAGCCAGTGCCTATCTTTGAAGTGGGGGCCATGACCATTTTCTTTATTCAGAAGGAATATACTAATTCCCTTTGTATTGTTTTCCTTCTCTTTGTTTTCAATCATTTGCATTTTTATTTTTCCCATACCACCTCTTTCTCCTCACTCATCTCAGAGGTGTACTAGTGTGCTGATTAATCATGGTTGACTCCTAATTTTCTCTATCTCTGCTCTTAATAAAGTTTTTGTTTCTTTCCTGTGTTCTTGTTATCAAACCTGTAATGCTTCCTTATCCCTGTGTAGACTTGCTTTAAATATCTTCTGTATTCTGTATGCATGGTCATGAATCTAATATATGATTGTATGAGAAAGATTTTATTTCTCCAATCCTTATAACAAATCTTTTGGATATGTTTATCTGGGTTGGTAGTTATTTTATTACTGTTATTTTCTTGATTGATTTTTATTCTTTCACAATTTGATGCACGTGTATAATGTATTCTGACCACTTCCTCTCTCCCACGTCCTCCTTTACTCCCAGCCCCACTCGTTGCTTTCCTCTTGGCTTGGTTTTGGGACCCATTTAGTGTAACCAGGACCATCGTTGTGAGCATGGGATTAGAATTATTCGCTGGAGTCTCATAGGCTCACTAGTGGCTGCACAGTTGAAGGAAATGGTTGCTCCCACTCCTTTAATCCATTTTTTATGACTTGAAATTCATCATGCCACACCATTGTGACCTTTAGAGTTCATACTGAAAAACTATGCTGGCATTCTTGTGGATTTGCTTGAAAATAGACTTCACACACATCTCTTGAAGCTTTCAGTTTTTTTTCTGTACACTTGTGTGATAGTTTGAATGAGAATGGCCTCCATAGGTTTATATATTTGAACAATCGGTCCCCGGTTGGTAGAATTGTTTGGGAAGGACTAGGAGGTGTGATCTTGTTGGACGAATTGTGTCACTGGAGGTCAGCTGCCCCAGTGGATGTTTATGGACTCTAACCCTCTAACACTGTAAGCCCCCAAATAAACTCTTTCTTATTTAAGTTACCTTGATCATGGTGTTTTATCACAGCAACAGGAAAAAAGGAACGAAGATGTCTTGACAGTTAAATATAACATGTAGTGCAGAATTTCTTTTTTGGTCATGTTTCTTTCATGTTCTAAATGTCTCCTGTATACCTATTTCCATATCTTTTTTAAAATTTAGGGAATTGTCTTCTAATATTTTACTTAATGTGTTTCTATGCTTTTATTCTACACTGTAACCCTTCCATCTATATCAAGAGGTGTTTTAAAGAATAAGTCATTCTCTAAGTGTGCATAGGAGGTACAAAAATGAACAATTTCAAGGTAGAATTTTTAATCAAAAGGAGAGCAGAACTTAAATATTTGGCAAATTCTCTTTAGCTTGTGTATATTGAACTTTGTGAGAAAGAGAACTCATCACAGTATAATACGGGCATGGCCAAAAGCCAGTCCCAAAGGCAATTAAATATTCAGTTATCTAAACAGAACTCACAGTCCACTTTTCAGGAAAAAAGGCGGTCAGGCTTTCTCTCCTATTAGAGGCCCAGAGTGCAATAACCTTGAGGGGAGAACAATTTCAAGACTGCCCCCTGTTCCCATTACAGAACACATGTGCTCTGTGGGAAAGCTTTGAGGATAAGCTAAAAGTCTTCTGGGGATTCCAACTCTACATAGATTTCAAGGAATTCACATAAATATTTATCAGAAAACTGACACATGTCAATCCACTGTATGGAAATTCTGACTGGTACAGTGAGGCTCTCCCACAGAAAATCCTGATCTTACCAAGATGTGTATGTCCAGGCAAAACCCATTACATCTCAAGGCTACTACTGCAAGAAGTCCAACTACATCGTTTCTAGATAGAGACATGGTGGTAGAATTATGGTTGAAATCGCTGGTGCTATGGAGGCCGGGACACTGGAACCCTGAAATCTCCAACCTCTGCTCCAGAGTGTCCTGAACACAAAGCAGAGAGTGGGAAAAGGGGGTTTGCTTTTTTTCCCCATTAAAACTGTAAGATGTTATTTTTGTGTGTATATTGGTCCATTTGTGTTGTGAGTGTGTGTGGTATATGTGCACGTGTGTGCAGGTGCATGAAGATACCAGAAAATGGTGTTCATTGTTCTGCTTTTATTGAACAGTCTCTACCTTTTCCTTTGGGGCAAGGTCTCTTTTCTCAATCAGGAGCTCACAATTTTTGCCTAGGCTGTAAACCAGTAAGCCCCAGCAATCTACCTGTCCCCTTCCTCCAGAGCACTCAATTGACAGACACGGAAGAGACACTCAGCTTCTTACATGGGTCTTCAGATCTGAACTTTGGTTCTTATGCTGGCACAGCAGTTGATTTTAGCTGATGAGGGCTAGCCTGGAAAAATCTTCTGGGGATTTCAACTCTGACTCTTCAATTGTCCAAACTACAAGAGATCAATGTTTGCTTTTTATAAAACCTTTAGTGTATGGTAGTTTCATTATGCTAAAATGGAGATACGTAGACCTCTGCTGTTGTGTTTGTATGGAGATTAACACTTAGGTAAGCATGTTTATGGATGCCAAGTTGACAAAAAGAGAACATTGATAGCCAATTGTATGTCAGTTTCATTGAGCTATGGGATTCCCAAGATGTCACATAGTATTTCTGAATGAGTCTATGGGACTTTTTTTTTTTTTTCCAAAAGAGACCAACATTTGAGTTTGTGGACTGCATGAAAAAGACGGCTTTGTCCAATATGCATATGGATTTTGACTTTTGAGAGTTAGAATGATAAAAATAAAATGTAAAGAAAGGTTGAAATTGTATTCCACTTCCCTTTGAGCTGTATCATGAATCATCTATTTCACCTAGCACTTACGGTTGCCTGGTCTTCGGATTTGTACCATGATCTGTATAATTAATTGAAAAATTATCACACTCTGAACAGGTGGATTAGGAGGTTATAGACTACAGATGGACTATCTCTGCTCCCATGGTCATCTGAGCCATGGAATGTCTTATGATAATAACGTTGTAGATAGAAAGATAGGTAGATGGTTAGATCTAGGTAGATGGATGGGTGGAAATAAACACATACACATACACAGACACACATACAGGGTAGGAAGAAGATAGAGTTATATTCTTTGTTTTCTTAAAAACATTTACAAACATAATGTCTCACTGGAAATTTATTAAACTTCTATCAAAAAATAACCATATAATGTCACCACTACTTACTGTTCACATAGGTTTCACATGGATGGCACCACCTCAGAAGAGGTAAATGTCCTACTGTTGCAGATAATAAATTATTTAATTGAAATTAATTTTCCAAAAGTTGAAACATCCAACTTCATAAGATTTTTTTCCCCAAAGGAACAAAGATACCTAGGACCAGCCTAACTGAAAAGAAGGAATGCAGTTATTGGCTTTTACCACAAAACTGTTTCCCAAGAAAAACTTTTTTTCAATCAACAAAATAGTTCATCCTTTAGGACAGATGTCTTACTTCATCCTATACTGAACACTTACTGCAAAGAGGTAGAAAAGCACAAATGGGAGATTAGAAGTCTTCAGAACATTTATAGGTGCTGTTAATTAGAAAATATGTCCTATGTGATCAATACACTTAAAGTGGTTTCCAGATAGACTTAGAAATATTGTTTCTTGGTTGTTTGAAATCAGGGTCTTCTCTGATTTCTTCTTCTTCTTCTTCTTCTTCTTCTTCTTCTTCTTCTTCTTCTTCTTCTTCTTCTTCTTCTTCTTCTTCTTCTTCTTCTTCTTCTCTCCTCCTCCTCCTCCTCGTCCTCCTCCTCCTCCTCCTCCTGTAGTTGGAGTTTTCTCTCCGGGTCCTGCCAAGCCCTGGCAGTCTGACTGCCCACTTATAAAATAAACACACAGACGCTTATATTATTTAAACTGTTTGGCCTGATGGCTCAGGCTTCTTGCTAACTGTTCTTATATCTTAAATTAACCCATTTCTATTAATCTATAATTTGCCACATGGCTTGTGGCTTACCTGTATCTTAACATGTTGCTTCTCATCACAGAGGCTGGTGGCTGGCAGCATCTCTCTGCTTCCTGCCTGGCTACTGGCCAATCAGTGTTTTATTTATTAACCAATCAGAGCAACACATTTAACACACAGAACATCCCACAGCATCCTCCTCCTCCTTCTCAGCAGCATTGGCATGTTTCCATCAGAAGCCAGGGTCAGAGCTTTTAATATTTATTCATACATGCTCTACAGATGATACTGAACCTTAAGGAACTGTGGTGAGAATTTTAAAAGATTCACCAAATTCCTGTATTAAAGCAGCTTTAATACATGGTCCATACTCATCAGAAGAAGTCCACACATCAGAATTTGAGAAACAAAAAGTAATTTCAAACAATATATTCTGATGACGTTTCTCTTTCCCAACTCCTCCCAGATCCTTCCCACCTCTCCACTCGCCCAAACAAAAACCCTCAAACAAATCAGATTATTTTAAAAGTAAAAACAGAAAAACACACATACATGCTCTCTCTTTCTCTCTCTCTCTCTCTCTCTCTCTCTCTCTCTCTCTCTCACACACACACACACACACACACACACACACACACACACACACACCTCCCCATAAAAACACCCAATTGAAAACTCTAATATACAAGCTAAAAGCCAGTAAGACAAAAAAAAAAAAAAAACTGGACAAAGGTTCTATGATAACAGTTAGGGTATTCACTAGACCGGTCGCCTTACATGGCCTTGGTGCAGTAGGAAGGGTTTTAGACCTGCCTAGTCTCAGTGTGCCGGGCTCTGCTGACTCCCCACGGGAGACCTTGATTTGGGGGATGTGGGGATGTGGGGTGGCTTGGGAGAGAGGGCTGGAGGGTGGAAGGAGGGAGAAGGTGGGATCTGTGGGTGGTATGTAGAGTGAGTAGAAAATTTCTTAATAAAGAAAAATGAAAACAAAAAACAAACAAACAAACAAACAAACAAAAACCCCACAGATGAGATAAAAGTCTACAACCTTACCACTGAATTCATTTCGTGTTGGGACTCTAATGCTTGGCATGAGGCCTACCTTTAAGTGTGTTTTATTTTAGTTTTAGTTGTTAATTCATTGCTTTTACCTAATTCCTAATTAGGTAAAAGCAATGAATTAAACAAAGGTTGTTTCCTTTAGCCTAAGACCAGTTTGGTCAGTAGTTTCCTGAATAGGAAAGGACATTATAAAATGCTGGAGAAATGGTGCATATACTCATTTAAAGGTAAAAAGAGCTGTGAATTATTTTACATTTTTATATAAAGAAATGAATTCAGGGAGTCAGTGAGATGGCACCATGTAGAAGGAGAGAACTGACTCCTGCCACTTGTCCTCTGATCTCCATACACATGCCCCAGCATGGCTAGCACACCATCATCACCCCCCATACACACACAAACAATGTAATAGTAATACAAATAAAAGCAAAGAAAGCCAGGTCTGAGGAGATGGCTGAGAGAATAAAGTGCTTGGTGCACAAGGTCAAGGATCAGAGTTCAAATATGAAACACCCACACAAATGCCGGCTGAATGCTGTGTCCTGCTTTAGCTCCATTGTTCCTATGGGGGAGGCTGGTGACAGATGGAGCAAGCTGGCTATCTCTGCAGCTACACCAGTGAGCTATGGGCTTGGTTGAGATACCTTGTACATGTACCTGTAAGCAAGTGTGCCTACATATATGCAGACATGTATATACACAGTCACACATACAACGTACACCTGGGGGAAAAGAATGAATTCACCTTCTTAGCAAATTATCACTCATATTTTCATGGAGTAATTTTTGTCCAACACGAACAGTATTCCAGACAACTGAGTAATCTCTCAATATACTAACATCCTTTATGACTACACTCTTATTAAATAATACACAGTGTTTCATAGTCATCATTTAAGTTTGTCAGAAGAGTATCAAGTCCTCGACATTGTTCACAGGGTATAAATATTTCATTTCTTTTCCACTGTTAGTGAACAAAATTTTCAAAAGTAAGAATGTAATAAAACTAATGGGTTCACTATATAAAGTACATATATATAAATATATAATATATATGTAAATGTATATGTACTTAATTTTTGTCAATTTCCAAGAGGTAAAGGATTGAGATAATTCTTAAGGATAAACTAGATCATAGGGATCAGTAGGTTAGGCATGCCCATTAACAGGCTGCTAAGAAGTCTAAGTCACCAGTCAGTCCAAAGACCTTCCCCATACTCAAACGAAAGTAGAACTTGGCAGATTATGTATGCTAGTCACATACTCATCTTAATGACCAGTTTCTCATTCAGGTAAAGAGACATTTAGGAAAGCAAACACAGTAGAAGTACAAACCAATTGCTTTTATTACCTCTGTAGTATTTGGGTTATAACAACTTCATGTTCATGAAAAAGGTGACTTTTGTCCAAAAGATAATAAATGTCATTATCAGATCTAAGCATTTACTTTTAGTGCTCTAATCACTGAATCTTTGACTTGCTTATTTCTCAGACTGTAGATAACTGGATTTAACACAGGAATGATAACTGTGTAGAATAGAGAGTCCATCATGTCTTGATCATCTGCTTTTGGAGATGCAGGGCGCACATACATGAAGAGAAGAGGTCCATAGTATAAAGACACAGATAGGAGATGAGCTCCACAGGTGGAGAAGGCTTTCTTTATTCCCTTGAAAGACTTGCCTTGTAAGATTGTAAAGATAATACATGTGTAAGAAACTAAAACTGTCATCATGGTGATCACTTGAATGGAACCAGCCAAGGTAAATACCAACAGGAAATTTATGGAAGGATCAGAACAGGAAATCTTCAACAATGGCATAATATCACAATAAAAGTGATGTATTATGTTGGAATTGCAGAAATTTAACCTCAATAAAAAGATCTCATGGATTAAGGCATGAAGAAAGCCACCTACAAATGACAGAATGATTAGCCAGGAACACAATCTATTGGTCATGATCACTGGATAAAGTAAAGGTCTGCAGATAGCTACATAACGATCATAGGCCATTGCAGTCAAGAGAAAACATTCTGTGGTTGCACTCACCGCAAAGGAAAAAAACTGTGTCAGGCATTCTGAGAGAGAGATCTTCATGTTGTGAGATAACAAAGTGACCAGTATTTTGGGTGACACAGTAGATGATACCCAAGTATCCACAAAAGCTAAACTACTGAGGAATAAGTACATGGGGATGTGAAGGTGAGGGTCTTTGCAGATGAGAGTGATCAAACCAAAATTTCCTATGATGGTTATGAGATACATCACCAAGAAAACAAAGAAGAGCGGGACTTCCCACTGAGCTTGGTGCGGCAGTCCTGTGAGGACAAACTCTGTCAGCAAGGTTGCATTCTCCATGGCCTCACTGCTTGTTCCCTGAAATGAAAGGGAGTGTGAGCAGGAAGAAATTTCTTAAGTGTCAGAAAGACTGAAAAAAAAAAAAGAGTTAAAAGAAAAGGGCCAGAGGCTTTATAGGAAGATGTTTTGTAAACATGTAGTTCAGTTAGAGATGCAAAGTGTGAATTCCAATTTTAGTTTTCTGTAGAACTTGTGTGCTGAATCAAAATCGGATTTCAAGCTTTAATTACAAACTTTGTGCTGTTCATAAATGTAATACCACTAGCCAAATGCTCTTTTCATATTTTGATTTTTTCTCATCTTGACGACTACTGAAATTAGAACCAAATTGCTAAAAACATTCTGTTAATTTTGGAAACCTAACAGTCAAGTAGGTAGTCAAATGGCCAAAGAGAAAAAAACATTTTATGAACCTTACAGATTGGTTGATGAGTTGTGTCATACACATGCAACTTGGAAACAAAATTACAAATGGAATAATTTTCCAACTCCCTGTAAGACTTAAGAGATTTCCAAATATCCAGCTTGCTATTTACCTGTACTTTTATAGGGATTTACAGATAACTCTAATCTACGCCAGTTCCCAGGCAGCCTGAGTCACTGCATCCTGCTTATCTTCAAAAAGTTCTTCAGCTAGACATGCCTTTTCTTGTTTATTCCGTTCTTTGCATTTATTCATTTATTTGCTTGTTTATTGATGTTGACACAGGGGTTCACCACGTAGACCTGACTGGCCTTAAATATACCAAGATCCATCAGCCTTTTCCTCTCTTCTGAGTGCTGGAATTCAAGGCATGTACCACCACACCTCATCCTCATTTCCTTGATATTGAAGCAGAATGTGTGTCTTTCAATCTACAAATAATGTACCCAATTAAAACTGCCTTTACATCTTTTTAAAACATACTTTTTATTTTTTGTTTATGAACATTGCTTGAAAATATTTTCTCATCTCCAACAGTTCTTTTGGAAGACCAATGTCAAGACAAATGTTAAAACTGAAACAGGCTGTATAAATAACCAATAATTTGAATTTGAGTTTGAATGGGCTTATTTCTAGGAAAGTTCAAGTCACAAAGTAATTTAGGATTCTAAAATACTTTTGTGCATGCATATTTCTTAAAGCTATAGGTGGTGAAAAGAGCAGTTGAGATACCTTTCTGGTATGATTTCTTGTGTATATGTGTTTGTGTGTGTGTGTGTGTGTGTGTGTGTGTGTGTGTGTGTGTAATATACAATGCAAGCATTATAAGAACTGGGTACGAAAAACCAAGAGCTTATATTTTACTGCCACATCAAATATTAATTAAAATATATATTTAATAAAAGAGTGTAATCTTTGTATCATAAACAACTGAGAAATATCTCACATGAGAATCATTGTAAGTACATTTTTCAAATGAATTATAGCTTCCCATAATTTATCTTATAAGATTATTACAGTTAGGTTCACAGGTAATGAATGCCAACTGAAGAACAAATCTACCTTCTGTATACCTATTTTGCTTTCCTAGACTTTAGCCACAAAAAGAAAATATACAATATTCTAATAGATTTCTATATTTACTTTCCTCTTTGAACAATTTATAAATACACTCTTGTTATGTATTAAGCAAAATTTAAGTTTTTAATAAATAGCATAACTATTCTAAACCTTATTTATTTCTTACCCATATCTCAAAGGAAATCAAGGAAACGATGAAAAGTCCTAGGTTTAATAAAGTAGGAAAGCCCAGTTTTAACCCAGAAGGGAGAAAAGTATGGGCAGCAGGGCTTGTGCACTGATTCATTTAGAGGCTGCATTTCTCCAGCTGAGGAGATTTTTCATGTATAAATATACCTTCAAAACAAGACCTCACCAATTGGACAATGATGTGCCCTTACCAAAAGACAAAGGTATGAAGAAATCAATTCCCCAAGAGACTCTATGGGGAAGTCCCTTTAGGACAGTGACTGCTCTCCTAGGCATTGTAGAGTTGGACCATCCGCAGTGACGCTCCAAACAATTCCGCTGGGTTTTGCAGCCTTTGGAATCATAAACATGACATGACTGCACATCATTGTGCTTTTAATATCCATATTATTTTACATTTTTCGGGTTTTCTACCTCAGGGTAGAATTTAGAAGAAGACCTGACAAATTTTTACATTTCCTACTTCAAGTAGAAAATGTTTAGACAAATTTTCACTTACATATAAAATGTATTTTCTTTCTGCTTTGACTTGTGTAGCTCTGAGCTAGTCTAAGCATGATTTTAGTAAGGCCAAAGATTTGGATGCCCTTCTGGTGTCAACCCCAGATGGAGCCTACTCCACCAGTTCAAGTTGACATCTAATGGGAAATTGTACTAATGAATGTCAAGGGGAAGGAGAAGGGCAGGAAAAAAAGACAAAGTAGCTCAATGGGCAGTGTCTAGAACTCTGCCTCCCAAACATGAATAGCATGAAGCTTATGAGACAGCCTATTTTAGTAGTAGGTTGGGCTCAGTAACCTTCCCTTGTGATATGGTGATCCTGTGGACACTGGTCAAGCACATTCAAGCTAGAAAGCCTTGAACATTGATTAAACCAGTTGCAAATACAAGTGTAAACCAGTTGCACTTCTTAGGAAGAGATATGTGGGCAGCTGCACAATATTTTCAGGGTAAGTCAGTAACTGTGTAGCTCCAGTGTAGGGGAAAGTTTGCCAAAATTTTACATGATAGTAAAAAAGTGCAGAATTTCCCTTGAGTATTAGCAGAATTTTCCATAAATAATCAATGAAAACAAACAGCTCAATTTACTTATTGTTGCATTTATTTACATTTGAATTTGCATAGTGGTCTGTAACTCCTGAAACAGTAAAATATTTTTGTTTGTTTAATGTAACTATCATTTTAAAGAAAGTAAAAAACCAAAGGGTGTTTTTTTTTTTTTGAAGACTGATTTTTTTTAATTGCCAAATCAAGACCATTTCTTTTGTATTGTGCCTCTTTTGTTCAGTTAAATCCATACAAACTTAAGTCTCCCATTTTATCCTTAGCTTTCTGACTTATGGAGTTATATGAACTGACTGCCTAATAACATGCAATGATCTAGTCAAGAAAAATATATGATATAACTGAAAAAAAAAACTCCCTGTATGAAACCCAGGATTATGTATGATAAATATGGGAGAATTTGGAGGGAGAAATTGGAGGTAGATATGATCATATGACATTGTATTCTAGTATAAATTTTCTTGAGAATAATGAAAAAAATTAAATAAATAAAAATATGTAAAATCATTAAAATATAGATATACACCAATAAACTGTAACAAAACAATGTAAGATAATCCTCCCTCCAAAAAGAGGCCTTTCAAGACATCATAAACAAAGAATAGATAAGCATCTCTCCTCGTGGGTAGAAACGGGAAGTTAAGAAAATGCTCATAGTGTGGTCTTGCCTTTACTGTCTTTTCTTCATGATTATATTCCGTTTTCTGGTGATTTTTCCCATGACATGGGGTGTGAAGTTCTATAAGCACTAAAGTCAAAGAAATAACTTTGGAAAAAAGAAGTCAGAAGAACTGGTAGATTTCCTGTTCTTTTTTGTTTGTTTGTTTGTTTGTTTTTGTTTTGTTTTGTTTTGTTTTGTTTTGTTTTGTTTTGTTTTTCATGTGCTTAAACAGTCCGGAAGCTAAACATACAATGGATAAGCACACTTAAAGAGTTCAACCTAGATGGCCCTGTCTGCTGTGGCACACATCCCGCTAAGTCACCTGGAAAGAACCAGCATTGCTATTTAATAAACACGAAACAGTAAAGCCACACAGAAGAACACATACACCAGTGGAATGTTTTCCTTCTATTTTATTTAGCATGACATGAAAACTTAATGAGATTCTTCAACATTTTCAGGTTAGAAATACTAACATTTTAAGGATTTTATCAGATATGTGGCCTTATCATTGTCAAAATACTTGAAGGATTGATTTAATCGGAGTCAAAACGAAATGTGATAATTACAATTGCAAAAGTCTTTGAACATTTTCTAAAACAAAAATATATCAAACTGGAAACATCCATGGCTGTTTTAGAGTGAATGAACAATAGACTCCAGAGACCTAAATATGCCTCTCTAATCTTTTTTTCAGTGAATCTGTGACTTGCTTGTTTCTCAGGCTGTAGATAATTGGATTTAGCACAGGAATTATGACCGTGTAAAACAGAGAGTCCATCATACCTTGATCATCTGTTTGTTGAGATGCAGGCAGCACATACATAAAAAGAAGAGGGCCATAGTATAAAGACACAGATAAGAGATGGGCACCACACGTGGAGAAAGCCTTCCTTATGCCTTGGACAGACTTCCTTTTTAAAATTGTAAACAGAACTAGTGTATATGAAACCAGGACAGTCATAATGGTGAATACCTGTATTGAACCAGACAAAATAAATACTAATAGGAGATTAAGAGTAGGATCAGTACAGGAAATATTATACAATGGTATAATATCACAATAAAAGTGATGGATTATATTAGAATTACAGAAGGTTAATCTGAGCAAAAACAATACATGAAACAAGGAATGAAGAAAGCCACCTACAAATACTGAAACTAGTAGTCGGATGCATAGTCTATTGGTCATAATAACAGGATAAAGTAAAGGTTTGCATATGGCTACGTAGCGATCATAGGCCATTGTACCCAAAAGAAAGCATTCTGTGGTTCCACCAAAGGCAAAGGCAAAAAACTGTATCATGCATTCAGAAAGTGATATCATCTTGTTCTTGGATAACAAGTCAACCAACATATTAGGAGTCACTGTGGATGATATCCAAGCATCTACAAAAGCCAAACTTCCAAGGAAAAAGTACATAGGGATATGGAGGTGGGGATCACTCCAGATAAGAGCAATCAAACCTAGGTTCCCCACAACAGTGATGAGATATATCACCAAGAATAGCAGGAACAGGGGCACCTGTACCCCTGGGTGATCTGTGAGTCCTGTGAGGACAAACTCAGTCAGCAATGTTGCATTCTCTTTTTCCATGTGTTGTTCACTGGACATTGCCTGAAATGAAATAAAATAAATATAATGGAGTATTCACTAATATTTTAAGGTCATTATGGGAACAGTATTTGGTATGAAATCACATCTTTACCAGAAGTCTTTTAATTTTTCAGATCTTCTGGATGTAGGATTGTAGGTGGTTGTGAGCCACCATATGGGATCTAGGACTGAACCTGGGACCTCTCTGCAAATGCAATAAGTGCTTCTAATTGCCAAACCATCTGTCTATCCCCAGTTCCTCTATTTTCTCTTTTAGCACCAACTCCCATTCAATAAACTTATTTCCTATGTTAAACCAAAGGCCTACATATCCAAAAGGGGAGAGAAGAGAGAGGCAATGAAAGCATATTAAGCAGAATAAGCAAGGAAAGGCGCAGGAGTGAACCAGAAGACAGTATTGTGGACACTGGGAAAAGAAATACAATAAGGGTAGCACAGGAACACAGTGCCAAGTGCAAAAACAAACACCCTAGGGAGGGAGAGAAAGGGAGGAGAAATCGCTGAGAGGGGAATTGCAGAGATTGTTGGTAACTTCAACAAGAGTAGTCTCCTTTACTGAATGGAATTAAAATCATGAAGTAGCAAGATGTTAATGTGAAAGGTGTACCATGGGAATGAACAACATAAATGATACAGCACCCTTCATCAAGGACAGAGGACAGTTGACATTTGTCTATGTTTCATAGATTCATCTAACTTGCTTCTTCTGTAAAATATTTTAAGCAGTTCTCAAAAGAAAGAGTAGGCAATTGAGAAGAAATGGGGATAATCAGAGAAGAAAAGAGAGGAGAGATAAAAAAAATTAAACTCATATGGAAGAAAAGAAAATACAAGGTCATAAAAATAGGCAAAAGTAACAGTCATAAGTTGATAAGTATAATAAAGGTAAGCCAAGGAGACAAGAGGGAGCATGAGAGATGTCCAAAGCAAAATAATGGGGGAATCCCAGAGGTTGGGGGGAATATTTGTCCTAACTCCAGTGTTCATTAATAGCTATATTATCAGAATCACTTCACTTTATTTAAGAATTCAAGTTTATTCTATTATAGAATCTATATATGATTAAGAGGAGACTTCAGCTTTAAAATTTGTATTTTTATAAGTATAGTGACAGTGTCTGAAGCTTCATTACACACAAAAGTGATACTTTATCTAATTTTTAGTAAATAACAGAAGCCAAATATTGACCAGATACAGACTATATGAAGAACCAATGCCAATAATAGTATAGATAAAGTAAGATTTTATTTTGAATGAGTTTGCCTACATTTTACCCCAAATCACAAAATCATTGAAAATCCTCAAATAAAGTGTGTGTAGGTATCTTTCAAATAACAAATATATATATGTACACACACAAATATACACACATACATTTAGATATATTCTATGAATATATCATCAAATTATTATATATAAAGTGCCCAATTACATTTATATGTATTTATGCAAAACTGTACCAGTGTCCATCATATATGTGTACGCATACATATAGTTATAGTGGTAAATATTCATTTGTACATATTTTATACCTATATCACATATAGATAAGTTATTCAATGAAATTATTGTCACATGGGGAGGCATAAAGGAATTACTATTTAATTTGTAAAAGCTTCAGTTTTAATCAAAAATGTAATTTCCTTGGATGGGTCTTTATATCAGAATTGTCTAATTATTTCTTATCCAAGAATAATGTCATCAGTCTGAGAACTGAGTTTTGAAGCACTCATATGTTATCTCAATGCAACTTACAAAGTTCTTATAAGTAGGGTAGAATGACAAAAAAAAGGCAATAACTCTTTTTTTATAGGGAATAGTTAAATTTATAGCTGTGTTCCTTGCTCCGATTTTAGTCATGAAAATAAAACATGAAGATTTTTCAATCTTTACTTTTTAAAAATACCCCCTGGCTATTTCTGCATTTTGTACACAAATTCTGAAATTACTGTAAGTTCATAGACTTTAAACATTGTCAATTTAAAGTCTTCTTTACAAAGATTAATATTAGGGAATATTTTCAATGTTACCAATATCTTCTAAGGAATTGTAGAGATCCTTCAAAAGCAGAAATAACACATGACAGCACCGTTGTGAAGACCATGGAGTTCACAGATTCACGTGGACGGCTTCACTTACAAAGCTAAGGGAAATGCTGTTTATATAATTGTTCCTTGAACACAGTGTCAACCAGTTGCACACTTGTGCAATTTTTTTTTCCTAGGGAAGAGGAGGTGCAGAACTAAAATTCCCCTCAGAACGTCTTAGGATTCCTTGTGGGATAAAGTGAAGATCGTCAACTGGGCATTGCTGATGGAAGTGTGTGCAAAATTCAGATCACCCCAAAGGATTGAGAAACATCAAATCACTGTGAGCAAGTCTAGCTTCATAAGTTAAAATTACACTTAATGTCATTATATTTCATCATAAGTGACATGCCTGGTGGCTTTATGTCAACATTGCTTTAGATATGAAATTGAATGCAGGGAGTGCTTTGATGTCATGATGTCTGTACTAATCAAAACATAATTTTAATAAATTGGCTACCTACATTTCCTACAAGAGAAAAATCCAAAAATAATATTGTCCTGATAATGCAAATAACACCTTATGCTTGAACATTTTTAAACTCCCCCAGTTTAGTCATAAATCTGATAAAAATTATAGTAAGAAGGTACAAGTCATGGGGGAAGAGTAGAGAAAAAACAAAAACAGATGTTGTAGGATAGAGGGCAATAGCTATCCTGTCCAAACAACAGTGTCAATGAATTTTAAGATTTGAGGAGCAGCCCATCACTTCTTAGTGATTCCACCCACCATCCTGAGAAAATTTATTTCAATAAATTAGCCTTTTAGTAGACATTGTCTATTTAAAATATAACAATGTGTGAGTGTTGGTGTTTAAATGTGTGTGCACACATATATTTATATACATACAATTTTTTTTTTACAATAGAGGATATCTCCTGACAATAATATCCTTTATTGCTTTAACTGATCATATAGTCAAAATCTGTATTCTATAGTGGTCGGTAGGTTTCCACATGACTTTTCAGAAAAGTAATTTATTTTATTTATCCCTGTCTATGCTCCATCCTCTGCCCTACTTTCCCTTCTTCTACTCTGATTTAACCCTTCCTGTTTCAGAATATGAAAAAAACCTTACAATCTCATGGATCTATAGAATTTGTATTGTGAAAATGGTCATCCTACCAAAAGGAATATCCATAGTCAACACAGTTCCCATCAAAACTGCAATGCAATTCTTCACAGAAATTGAAAATAATCTTAAATTTCATAGAGAATTGCAAAATACCCAGACTATCACAAAAAATGAAAAAGAAAGATTTAAAAAAAAAACCTGCAGGAGTATCACCATCCAAGTTTTCAAGTTATACACAAAGCTACAATAAGACATCATGATATTTGCATATAAAACAGACCCATTGATCAATGGACTAGAATTTAGGACTCTCACATAAACTCACACTTCAAAAGCCATCTGAAATTTTACAAAACAACTAAAAATCCTCATTGGAGAAAAGACAGAATCAGCAAATGTGGCTGGTCAAACTTGGTAGCTATGTGTAGAAAAATGAAATTAGATTCTTATCTCTCACTCCACATAAAACTCACCTTCAAATGGATCAAGAAATTCAGCAGAAGATCTGACACCCTGAATCTGATAGTGGAACAAGTAGGGGATACACTTGATCTCATTGGTATAGGGAGGGTTTCTCAAGAGAACTCTGATAGAGCAAGCATTCAAACCAGCAATTAATAAATGGGACCTTAAGAAATTAAATAGTTTCTGTATAGTCAAGGACATCATCACTTCATCATTAGTCAAGGGGCAGCCTACAAATGGGAAAAAGGCTTTACCAGCTATACATCTAACAAATGGCCATTATCTAGATTTACAAAGAACTAACCAAATCTAATCATCAAGAAAATGAACAAGACAATTAAAAATGGGGCATGAATCTAAACAGAGAGCTCTCAAAAGACGGAATGCAATCAGATGAGAAACACTTCAAAATATTTAACATCTTCAGCCAACAAGGAAATGCAAATGAAAACAACTTTGAGACTTCGTCTTCTCACAGTAAGAAAGGCTAAGGTCAAAACCACACAAGATGACAAATGTTAATATGGATGCGGGGAAGGGGACACTTATTCACTACTGGTGAGTGTACAAACTAGTATGTCCACATGGAAATTAGTGTGAAGGCTCTCTGTAGCAGGAATCTTAGAAGGTCTTATTAATAAAATCAAACCTGAGCCAGATATTGGGGTGAACACTGGAAGATCGAAGAGACAGAACAAGCCACAGCTAACCTCACCTGGCCAACTTCTCAGCTGGTCTTGTTTCCTCAGACTGGAAGCCTCTGTGTCCTCATATCGGAATGGCTCTCAGCTGAACTGTTGCTCGAAAGCCTGAAGCTTAACCAGCTAAAAGCTTAACCAGCCAAAAATGCTTAACCAGGCCAAATGCTTCTAGTTCCTGGTCCTCATGCCTTATATACCTTTCTGCTTTCTACCACCACTCCCTGGGATTAAAGGCGTGAGTCACCATGCTTGGCTGTATCCTTGAACACATGGATTTCTGTCTCTGGAATGCTAGGATTAAAGGTGTGAGTGCCACCATTTTCTAGCCTTTGTATCTAGTGGCTGTTCTGTCTCTGACCCCAGATAAGTTTATTAGGGTCACACAATATTTTGGGGAATACAATACTACCACAGCTCTCTAAAAAGCTTTAAAGTCAGTATGCAACATGATCTAGCTATACTCTTCTTGGTCATACCCAAAGGACTCTACATCCCACTATTTTAAGGATACCTGATCACCCATAGGCATTGTAGAACTCTTTGTACATCAGTAGCAATAATATTATTGAATAACAAAATCCCGTGAAAGGAATTATTTATATTTTCATAACTTTCTTGGTGCTTCTGATGCCCACTAAACTTTTAGAACCACTGTCTGAAAGGGTCAGAGGAAGGAAAGTTCTCTCAAGGGGCACTTAAGACATATGAACATATGCTCAACATTTTCTCAGAGCCAGATCTCAGACTGAAGAGAATACTTTCCCAGTCAAAACTTTGAATTTCTCATAAGTACTAGCCTAAGATAATTTACCAGAAATTTCTTTAAAATATTTTATAAAATACTGTAAAAGTATGTGTATATATTACATATACTATTTATATTATACATATATTATGTATATGGAGATTAATGAGAGATATGGATTCTTTTAAATCACCAAGTGAGGAAACAATGTATCCTTATAATATAGTGTATGTCAACTATTATTAGCATATTCATATGGTAGTTTTAAAACATAAATTATTTTTTATACAAATTGATGAGCAGTCCGACATGATACCATCCTTTCTGTGATAATTTGTCCTTTACTACATCCTTTACATTTGAATTAATATGGGGAATAAAATTGCATTATGGAAGAGGAAGTAGACTCAAATTTCATACCTTAGCAGTCTACTCTTCATTAATTATAATGGCAGGATAAAGCAATAGATAATTTAAAATAAATCAACATAAGAGAACATAACAGCAACAAAATATATGCAATAACATGGGATGCCTAGAAAGAAAGGGTAACAAACGTGGTACTGATAACCTTTCATTGTTTCTGGAGCTTCTGGTGTGTTCCCTCAGGGGAACTTCTGAGGACACAATGATCTTCAAGCATATTGGGATGTGGATCTCTGGAATTATACAATAGTAATGTCTGTTTTAAATACTTACATGTTGTGATCAGATCCTTTGATCCTTGTAATTGCTTGTCTATAATATTTAGTCACAGTCTATCAATAATCCAAGCTAATGAAACTGTCAGTTTAATTGTATGATTTGTATGTCTACCAAGAAAAAAACAGCAGCAACAACAGTTTGAGTTTGTATGCAGCAACAATTCTAAGCAAAGTAATATATTTGGTCTCATTCTTTGCATTTGTTTGTTTGTTTGTTTGTTTGTTTGTTTGTTCATGTAGTGTGTTTGTGTGTGTGTGTGTGTGTGTCTACGTGTGTGTCTACGTGTGTGTATGTGTGTGTGCATGCCACACAGCATCTGTGGAGGCTAGAAGACAACCTATGAGAGTCAATTTTCTCTTTCTTCCATGTGAAGCATTTAATCCAAGTCCCACATCTTAAAGCTTGGCAACAAGCTTTACAAGCAGAGTCGTTTCACCAACTGTGGGCTGAGTTTTCATTAAAAAGAATGAGTGACATGCTCATTGCATTTTGTGCATTTGTTATACCAATTCACTCCATCTTCACAAACATTTATGTAAGCTCTTACATATGTAAGCTACTGTGATGGAAACAACAAAAGTCACAGAGCAGCAGGAATTTAGATTGCAATCCATAAGCCAAAGCTATGTGTCATATAAGGTCAAGTTTGGCCCAAGAAGCATTAAGTTATTAAATTCTTCTAATGAGTGAAATTTCCTATCCTAGCTGAGGTTATGTGAAAGCCTCATAGGAAAGTAGTCATATGGTCACAGTTTTGTCAGACTTTGAAAAAAAAAGCATACTCTTTCAATAGTAAACTAAGATGGAGTAATAATGGCAGGCGTGGAGTAATGTAGGGCAGGGGTTCTCTGTGAAGAAGATGTTGTAGAAGAATTTTAAGTGAACGCAAGTACATAAGACAGTAAGGTAGATCCAGAAGTCTCTCAGTGATGCATTTTGGACATAATTTTTTTATTTGAAGAATTGTGAAAGAAGAAAGAGACTTAAGAGTTAGAGAAGGCTTCACTGGAAAGGACCTCAAATCATGCAGGTGTGAAGTGCATGGTAAAGAAAAAATATAAACATGCCCACATCAGCAGATAGAATAGTTCTATACAAGCTATATGCAAAAATAAATATTATTAGCTATTAATAAGGTATGTGCATACAGTCTTGTAGTTATGAAAATAATTTAAAATATTAAAAGGGGTTTGATTTCATCAGTTTTTGTCATGAGTAATTACCTAGCAGCATCATTTGTGAAAGAAGAGAGCATCTTTAGACTGGAGGATATACAAACAACAGTTTTACATGAATGGAGGTGTGATTTCAGAGTGTGTGCCTCTGCTGCATCAGTAGAAATATGTATGACCTTTCAGGGATAATAGAAGAAAGGCAAGGTGGAACTGTAGATGGATACCTCAAGATGCATGAAGACATACAATGTGTGAAGGCCAACAGGAAAATTGTTACACACACACACACACACACACACACACACACACACACACACCAGTACACTTGCTTATGTGTTCTCATTTTCACATCTCCCCACCCCTCACCCCCAAATCCACTTTGTTCTATGGTACCATAATGTGCTATCATTAATTAATCATTGATAATATTCACTTAAAGCTTCCCCTTTTCAAATATATATTCCAATAATTGTGTGTTACTGGATGCTCTAGCTTAATAATTTCATTTTAAAATAAATACAATTGACACTCTTCCCCCTGCCCCCATTCTACACACTTTGCTGCACATTTTTCTCAATTTGTCCAGTCTACTGTTGGCTTTTGAACTACATAAGGTCTCGAGATCAAGACCATCAGACAATATAAGGCAGCACTGGAAAAGGCCTTAGAAGGCACCCTAGACTACAGAAATAGTAACCTCTGCTCATTCATGCAAGCACTCTGAGGTCAGAGGACCACCTTGCAGTTGTTCCCACAAAGTCCTAAGTATCTCATTGTACTCTCTTTTCTGATGATTTCTCTTGTAATTTTTAGGTCGAGTTTCTCTAAGAAGTGAAATAAAGATATGTTGAGGGCTAGCCATATACCATAGATATGCTTGTATTCAGTGAAATAAAAACCTTTTCCTCCAAACAGGTGGATGTGATATTTCTCCAAACTACACAGTAATATTGGTATCAAGGAAATAGTATTCAATTATGCTTTGTAGAAATGATATGATTTTTAACAGTTAATACACGTACATAGCCACACTGAAAAAAAAAAGCTTCAACATTGGGCTCATTTGTTTTCTGATGTAGTTATTATCATATGTAATAACATTTGTTAGAAAGTACTCTTATGCTCTTGATATATGGATACATGCATATATATATATAATCTTTTAAGAAGATTGTAGGCACTTATACTTTTGTTAATTAAAGTTTTAGATGAATTACAATAGTAAAAATCTTTGGACAGTGAGCATACAGTCACATTGAACCTTGACTGTTGTGTGATTATTTACCCAAACAGAACAGATGAATGTAAGAAATCTAAACAATTCTCTGTAATAATTTTGCCAATGAATCTATGACTTGCTTATTTCTGAAACTGTAAATAATTGGATTTAACACAGGAATTATGACAGTGTAAAACAGAGAGTCTATCATATCTTTATCATCTACTTGTGGAGATGCAGGGTGCACATACATGAAGAGAAGAGGGCCATAGTATAAAGACACAGATAAGAGATGGGCTCCACAGGTGGAGAATGCTTTCTTTATGCCTTTATCAGATTTCTTTTTTAAGATTGTAAATAGAATAATAGTGTAAGAGACAAGGATAGTTGAAATAGTGAAAACTTGAATTGAGCCAGAGAAAATAAAAACAATTAAATAATTAAGAGAAGTGTCAGTACAGGAAATCTTTAACAGTGATATAATGTCACAATAAAAGTGATGTATCATGTTGGAATTACAGAAGGTTAATCTCAATAAAAAACCTTCATGAATTAAAGCATGAATAATTCCACCTACAAAAGACAAGACTATCAGACATACACACAGACCATTAGTCATAACTACTGGATAAAGTAAAGGTTTGCAAATGGCTACATAGCGATCATAGGCCATTGCTGCCAAGAGAAAACATTCTGTGGTTGCACTGATATTAAACAAAAAAAACTGTAGCATACATTCAGATAGAGAGATCAGCTTGCTCTTAGCAAAGATGTTAAGCAGCATCTTGGGAACCACTATGGAAGATATAGATGCATCTACAAAAGCTAAACTTCCAAGGAACAGGTACATGGGGATGTGAAGATGAGGGTCATTCCAAATGAGAGTGATCAGACCAAGGTTCCCCACAATGGTGATGAGATATATCACCAAGAAGACCAGGAAGAGAGGGATTTTCCACAATGACTGGTGAATGAGTCCTGTGAGGACAAACTCTGTCAACAGTGTTGCGTTCTCCTTCTCCATTTCCTCACGGGATGGTTCTGAAATGAAAAGCAGTGCATGTAAAAGAGTATCTGCTGGAATTTTTAAATTGAAAACTGGAGATGTGGACTTGAAGGGAAGGCAAACATTTATCAGAAGGTCCTTTAAGTTTCATTTACCATTATATAACAAACAAATTATTTAGATTAATATAACAAAATCAATTTAATTTTTAAAAGCATGAGTTGAATGCTATGGTAAGGAGTTTTAAAGACTTTAAAATATTTTTAGTTATGTATATGTGTGTGTGTGTGTGTGTGTGTGTGCGTGCGTGCGTGCATGTGTGCGTGTATGAATGTAGGTATTCATGGGGGTCAGAAGGAAGTGTAGTATCCCTTGGAGCTGGAGTTACAGGCATTCATAAGCCTGTAAGCTGTACAAGATGAATTGAGCTCCAGTCTTCTAAAACAGCAGTACTGCTCTTAACCTCTGGGCCATCTCTCAGGCACTGGATGTCAAGGATGTTAAACAATTGGAACACACTGACCATTTTTGACTCACTCAAATGTTACCATAGGGAACAGCATTAGAAAATTTTTAAAATAGTTTTTTTTTAATTAAATATGTGGTGGTAGAGAAAATATGTTCCTGGGAAGGGAAACTAGTGGGAAATATTAGTTAGAAAACCATTGTTGTTCTGAGTCTTCTAAACCACATCATATGTCTGAATTACTTCAGGACATTGTGCAAAATTTGGAATGTGTTTTGCCTGCATGTATGACTGTTTACCACATACATGCCTGATAGCCACAGTGCATCTGTCAATTTGACATGCAGTACACTAGGTCCAGCTACACTTACAGCCCTGGTGAGCTGCATGCTGGCTTCTGATTCTAGCTGTTTACTGACTATCTGGTTACTTGCTGTTGTTGATTATTTTTCTTAATAATATTTAAATCCCCCTACATTTCCACTAGCTCCAAATTTCCACCTAATACTGCATTTTTTTTTCATGGTCACCAAAAGCACAGTTAGCTCCATTGAGGATCAAAAGAGACAAGAAAAGTTGGAAAAAGGTGGCCCATTCTTGTAAGCCCTAATGCTTAAGAGTCTGAGGCAGGGGGTTCATTCTTTGGTCACAGAGCAAGAACCTGTATCAAAATAAAACAACAACAACAACAACAAAATAAAGTTCAACTAGATAGCTGAGAGCTGTGGCCCTTAAAATGGGGCAGACACTAAGAATGACAACATCCAACAAAACGTCAACAGTTAATTAAAACCGTGGTAGGACAAGTGAAGAAGACCGGAGTGCTAAAATTAAGAAACTCTTAGGAACTTCCCTGAGAACGGTTCCTCATATGTGACAGAAGGGGTGTCAGAGAATAAAAGGAACAAAAGGCAGCAGGATCCCCAAAGAGAAGCAAGATACTTTGGGGGCAGCTGAAGAATGCAGAGAGTCCCCATGTGTCTACAGCTCCTAACCTAACGTAAATTTTGCCTATAGATGTTTATACATGTTTTAAATAAACGGGTAGATTTATCAAGGAGATAAGAGGAAAGTATCAAGAGAGCGAGAAGGACAGGGAAGGGATGTGTGGGTGGGTAAAAAGAGAACAAAGAGGAGGAAGAGAAATAGCACAGGACGGACACGTCACAAACTAGGGAAGAGCGCAGCCAGAGGAAGACGGGAAAAGAAAGGGAGGCAAGCGTCAGAGGCCCAGCAGAACACCTGGATTCTCACTGCTCGTCTTCCTTAGCCCACCCTGAGTATTTTTTATTTCTATTTTTCTGTAAATCAAAATACAATTTCCTGGAGAATCTGTGTTTACATAAAGCATTGATTTTTACAAGTTTCATGTTGACGATGTACATGCCATCTCTGCCTGACATTTCTCTACATATTTTCATCTTTATTTTTGTTATGTCATTAATTACAATTAAATTTCTCTAGAAATATTTCTAATTTTATTTTCATTTTTTTCCTTGCAAAGTAAAATTTAATATTCTATTCCATGCAACGCCAAATAAAAGAAGTAGAAATTCTCAAATAAATTTGCATTTAAATCATAAGTATGAGAAAGGGTAATAGTGTCACGGAATGAAGTTCTCTACATATTTCCCATCTATTTATATGTGGGGTGTATGTTTATATAAAGCAAACACATACACAGATATATCAGTGTATAAAACTTCATGAACATGTAATATATTTGTATATATGTATGATATCCATGTAATATATATGTATATATGTATGTATATCCATGTATATATATATGCATACATAGATATATGTGTGCTGTTCTTTCTCTTTCTGTATATGTATATATACTCTTCAAGTAAATTATTAGATGAAGATGAGAATATAGAGGAGTTAGAAAATGTTCCCAAATGAATAAAATAGTCACTTTTTTAAACTGGAATTGCCATAATAGTTTGCTATGTAAGATCAACTTAATATTTTATCTCATCATAACTAAATGCTATAGTTGACTAAGTAGTTGATAAAAAAAGTCTCAGACCATAAGAATTCAGGTTAAACTATTTTGCTTATTAATATTTAATCACAAAATAAAATATACAATCCTTTATTGCTCTTTTTTTCTACACTGATCTATAATCTGAAAGGGTAAATATAAAATTAGTATATATTTAACAGCATTTTTAACTCTTCATGGAGGCATGAATATTACAGAAATCATTTCTCTCTTACCTACATCCTGGAAGATGCTTCAGAGATCTTGACCAAGTTGGTCTTTCCAAAGCATAGAAAAGCACGGTCCTACAGGAAGGCAGTAACATGGGAAGCAGTTCTTACCACAGTGGCTCATAGTGGAGTGCTCATTCTATAAACATAGAAAATGTTTATATAATTTTTCTTTTAACACATGAGTCAAGCAGATGTAACCCTCTGTGCTTTTGCCAAAAGGAGGAGAAAGGAAGAGCCAAAGTTCCCATGAGGAGCTCAAACTTTCCCCAGGGGGAAAGCGCAGCTGCTGTGCTGGGCACTGTGGACTGGACACGTGAGGAGTCCAAATGATCCCACTGGGGCACTTCAGACCAGAATATCTACTCATAGTGTCCAAATATAGCTTTGGATATAGAAACTTCATTGTATGCTACCATTTCTCATCCCAGTTGATATTTCTGACAGGTTAAACTTTTATTTAAAAACAAATTTTTAAGGTTTGCCTACAATGTTTCATCATTATGTCCTCATATGAAAATGTTATTTTACTTTATTCACATTCATTCTCTTGCCCACTGCCCTCAGAATTCCTCCTCTTTCTTCCAGCTGGTATTCCTTCTTCTAGTTCCTCTCCTCTTTAGTCTTCCTGTGACATGTGCTCCATTTCCCTTATTTCCCACCTTGCCTTAGATCTCTTCTTCCTTTGTAATAACCCCTGTTTACTTTCATGACCTACAAAGACACATAAACAAACATACACACATTTATGTATATAGATAAATTTAAATTTAAGTTCTGTATATAAGAGGTAAATACAGTATTTTTCTTTCTGATCTGGCTTATTTCACTTGACATAATGATTTTGAGTTCTACACATTTTTATTCAAATATCACTGTTTTATTTTTTGTGGCTAAAAATATTTCACTGTGTATAACTAACACATATTTGTTTGTTGATGAGCACCTAGTTTGGAATAATTTTCTGGCTATTGAGAAAAGTGTAGCAACAGACACACACGTACAAGTATCTCTGTGGCACAGTGCTTCAGATTCCTTAGTATATATTCCCAACCACAGTATATTTGAATCACAGTTTTTTTTCAGTTGTTTGAGGAACTCCCGTGTATATTTCTACAGTGACTTCACAGGTTTGCATTCCCACCAGCAGTGATTAAGCTTTCCTTTTTCTGCATGTCTTCATGAGCTTCGGTGGTCATTTGGTTTCTTGGTGATAACCATTAGCTACAGTGAGATGGGGTCTCACCGCAGTGTTAGCTAAGAATGGTAAGTATTTATTGCCTGTTTGGATTTCTTTTTTGGAAAACTAGCTGTGTAGATCATGTGTTGACTGGATGATTTGGTTTTATGGTAATTAATTATGGGGGAAATTTATGGATATAATATCTTGCTCTGAAGACTTCTGTTATATGGTTGTTTGAGGTAACCAAAATATGACTTGAGGAGAGCCAGCATCTCTAAATTGCTTCAAGTTCAAGCCAAAGCATGGCTGTTCTTCTCACACAAACTACAGATTAAACTGCAGACATGTCAACCTCCCTTAATCTAAACTGTAATCTGATCAGGAATCCTGGGAGTAAAGAAGGAGAAAGGAAAACTAGCACAGGACCTTGGGAGAAGGTGGACTCCATCCGTGGTTCCCTAGCATGAGAGTCTAGTCTCTGAATTTCCTGAGCTCCTGTCTTCAGTAGTTGTAGGTGGGCTCAGGGGTGTTCCTCACAGTAGAGTAACACTTTTGGACAGTTGCCCACAAGCCTTTCATCAACAAAAGACCAAAGTTATGAAAGACCCATGAGCACTGGAGAAACTAAACAAATTTAAATGTGAATTATCTGCAGAGAGAGAAGCAGAGAGGAGGCATGTGTGGCCTAGGAGGTAGCATATGCATATTTGAGATTACACATGAGTTAGAGGTATGGTCAGAGACATTTAATCTCCAAACTCAAAGGAAGGCTCTAGAAGACATTTTAACACAACAGGAGCATGTTCATATTTTCATTTTGACCAATTAACCTGAGAACTTGTCTATTAGCACTCATTCTTGGGACTGGAGGGATGATTTAGTGGTGACGAGCACTTCCTACTGCTCTGGAGTACCTGAATTCAGGTCAGTCCCCTACATCCACATGGTGGCTCCCAATTGCCTATATCTAGTTCCCAAGGCCCTCTCTTAGCCTCTGAGGTTATCAGGCATGTATGTGGTAAACAGTCATACATGCAGGCAAAACACTCATACACATTACAATAAAAATAAATACCCATTGAGACCAAGAACTTAACTTTTCTGTCATTTAGAATTGATATTTGGATAATGGAATACTTCCTCACATCATAACAGCATTGTTTTTAGTCTAGTTTTGTTTTTGTTTTCATTGTTTCCTTACTCTACGGACGAGAAAGGGGGAAATCAAAGGGCATTAGTTGTTTTTGGATGACTCAGTAAGTTGCCTGATATTTTTACAATTTTACTAGTGATAAAGAAATATTGAGTTAAAAATAGAGTATATGAAGAGGGGAGTCACTGTGAAGACTGCAGAAGAATCAAATAATAAACTAATAGAGGCAGGTAGTTCTTAACCAAACCAAAATGTTACTGCTCCCTTAAATGTTGCATAATTATCTCCTAATTTTCTTTATTAGTAATTTTCAACTATAAAAGTTCTACACCATTACTTCTGGTAGAAATAATCTTTCCAAATATATTCATTTAATAAATGAGCTCTTGGATCCTGTTGAGATTTAATTTGCATATACCTGATGACTAATTATGTCTACCATGTGTTCCATATATTTGTGCTGTTGTTTGACATACTTATACATATTTCATTAATTTTCTCTTCAAGTGTTTGTCAATTTTGTACTGGGGCTACTAAAGTTTCTTGATATAATAA
Organism: Peromyscus aztecus; assembly: GCA_902168405.1. Lineage (NCBI taxonomy): Eukaryota > Metazoa > Chordata > Mammalia > Rodentia > Cricetidae > Peromyscus > Peromyscus aztecus. Next base: position 8,029 of record CABHPQ010163252.1, on the reverse strand, counting down.
GTTTATAAAACCTCTGAAATTGTTGGCAATACTCTGATTAAATACTTTCACTTAATAGTTGCCTTGGTCATAGTGTCTCTTCACAGAAATAGAACAGTGACTAAAACAAAGGGTTTAAGGGAAATATTTGAGTAGAAAGGGTGGAATTGGGGTGTGAGATAGGAGAACAGGGTAAAGAAGAGAATATAGGAAAGGATAAGTAACAAAGGCCTGTTGAAAAAGTCATATGGAAACCTACTACTATAGAAAGCTTCCTAAAACGTACATGCACACATATAAGAGAGGCTTAATGTAGTCTAAATATAATAGCAGAAAAATATCCCAGTTAGATAATTCATGATAGCAAATCAAAACCCCAGTACCAGGACTTTTAACATCTTAATTGTATAATTGAATATACACAATGTTAAAGGTATCCCAAAAGTCTAAACCATATTTAAAAAGGCAGATGAAGAGGTATTCCTTTAACCATAACACAAAGCGAAAGATCACATGCATGTGCTGTAGGCAGCAGAACTGGATGGGTGGATCTGTCCTACCGCTAGAGCTCAAATGATCCCATCATAAACTCTAGATTCAAGACATAAAACTGAAGTATTTACTGTTTGCTCTGCTGTGTTTCTGTCTTGCTTTGTTCTATTCTTTCCTTACTACAGGAATGGGAATGCTTACTCTATACCATTCGACTGTATACTGAAAGTATATAACTGTGTGTGTGTGTGTGTGTGTGTGTGTGTGTGTGTGTGTGTGGTTTACAGAAGTTCATAGTTAAAAAATTGTATTTGAGTTTGAACTTTTAAACAGTGTTTGGGATTGTTAATGAGTAAGGGAACATCTGAAGTTGGAATACTGAGTTTTGCATTATGGGATTGTGAGCCTATGGGGGTCAGGGGTGGAATGTGGTGATTTATGAGTTCTGTGCTTGAGTGTCAGATTGACAAAGGGTAGGGCCATGATTTTTAACTATGATTGTTAACAGAATTTAGAATCATCTAAGATAAACCTATGGGTGTGTTTTGATAGTATTTCCAGAGGGTTTTTAATTAAGGTCAGGAAATTCATCTTTAGTGTTGTTTTAGTTAGCTTGCCGTTGCTATGATAAAACACCATAAGCAAAAGCAGGAGGTGGTGAAAAGGTTTTATATAACTTTACAAATAATGATCCATCACTGAGGTGATTGAGGAAGGATCCTGGCAGCAGGAGTTTAACAGAGGCCATGGATGAATGCTTCTTACTGGTTTAATCTCCTGATTTGCTTAGCTTTCTTTCTTGTTTAAACCAGGACTACCTGCCCAGGGGTGGCACCAGGCAACAGGTTGGGCACTTCCATGAGAATAGACAACTAAGAAAATGTCCCACAAGCTTGCTTACAGGTCGAAGTGATAGGGGCATTTTCTCAACTAAGGTTCCGTCTTCTCAGATGAATATCTATGTAAAGTTGAAAAAAAATTCTAAACAACTCAAATATGAATCTCTCTGTGGACTTGGATCTTTGATTGAATAAAAAAGAAAAGGAAAGTGGAAGTTCATCATTCTTCACTCTCTCTTCTTAGTTGTGAACACCCTGTATGTGATGAACTGTCTCACTTTCCTGTCACCATGCCTTCCCTACCACAACAGACCACACCTTTAAACTGTGAGCCCAAACAATTCCTTCCTTAATCTGCTTGTGTCGAGTGTTGTTACAGCCACTGAACTGTGACTAATACATCTCTACATTTTGTCCAAATACTGAAATTCTGTGAGAAGCTGGTTTAAAGGTGATGGAGTAATTACCACAGTTGAAGAAATGAGAAGGAAGCTTGGGATTCAGGCTGTGACAGGGATATAGCTGGTTTCTTTCTACTAGACTTACAGGGGGATTTGGGAGCAAAAGTCAGGGCAGGAGGTTTTAACAAAGTCACTTAGCCACAAAAGAAACAGAAGTGAAGCTGTGATCAAAGAAATTTTGGCAACGGAAGAGATTAGGGCCATTAGAGACCCAACATAATTGCACTAAGTTAATAGAAAAGCGAATCTCAAAAACTGGACAGACTACAGCCACCAAAACCACCAGGTGTAAAGGTGCTATTGGAGGTCCAACTCTAGGGTGGTTATTTTCAGGGTCTTGTTCTATTTTTCAAGAAATTGATATAAAAGCTCTCACATATTTTAAAGTAGAAAGGAAAGTTTATTTGAAGTAAAGCAGTAGAGAAGATCAGAATTTACTGTTTTGTGTGTTCTGGGGATTTCAGCTTTGGCAACAAGTACCTTGAGTCATCCTACTGACTGAACAATTTGTTTACTGTTGTACTACAGTAAGGAAATCCATGACAATTCGATGCATTCGACAGAAATCAAAGATAGAGGAAAATAAAGGTTTATAGTGGGACAAGGGTAGAATCAGATATGCTCCAATTGGAGACTATTGCCTTTGAAAAGTATAAGCAAACTTGAAGTGAAACACTCAATATGATTGGTTAGGCATGCATACTTAGCACACTCTGATCATAGGTTGGAAAGAAGAACAGAACTCAGTAAGCTGATAGTTATTAGTCAAGGCTTTGGCGACTTTGAAGTGGTTGTTAGAGAAGTTGTTGTATAGTTTACAAAGTTATTACTAATGAGAGCAAGGCAGCTTATTGTCCGTCTAACTTAACAAGAGGTTGAATCATTGGTTGTTTATTGTAGATTGCAAATGGCTTTCTTAGGCAAGATACTGCAAGTTGTAAGAGATTTATTCCATATAGTGTAATATCCTAACTAGAATAACAGACTCTGCTGTGAAATGTTGAAATTCTCACTATCTATGAGATTTGAGATGGTTATTTCACTTGTACATGGTTTAGCTTCCCAACCTATAAAAGTGAAATACAACTCACTTTATAGGAAAATGACATTTAAGTAAATTAGTACAATCATGTCCTTGAAATGGATCAAAGTCAAAGGAACAGTACGTTAAATGCCAACTTCATATCCAATATTTAAGGCATTATCTTATATCTTTAAATAACAAAATTTAATAAGCTAAAATTGATATTTGATCAAAAATAGAAATTTAAGTTGTGTAGCACTTTTAAGATATAGAGTCCATTGGAATTATGCCAGGGGAGGTACAGTTGGATCATTTAATAGATTTATTTCTGGCACTCTGGGGCACCTAGACATTGGTTTCCCTAGTAGCTGTACTTGTTTGCACTCCTAAGAACAGTGAATAAGTTTTTTTTTTATTTACCCACAACCATGCTACAATTAGTTGCCATATGTTGTTTTGATTTCTTTTGTTTTGATCTTTGCCATTTGACTAGGGTAAAAGGAAACTCAAAGTAGTATTAATTTGCATTTCCCTGATTACTGAGTATGCTGAACATTTATTTCTCAACCATTTGTATTTCCTCTTTTTTTGAGAAATTTCTTTTTAGTTTTATGCACCAATTTTTAATTAGTTTTTTTTTGGTGTTTAGTTTTCCTATTATATAGATACTTGCTCATTAATGTTTATTAATAAAGCTCTGAAGCTTTATTTACAAGAACCAGGAAAACTGAATCAACCTAGATATCTACTTAAGAATAGATACCTAAATACAATAGAATATTGGTTAATTATAAATGAAAAGTAAACGGATGGAGCGAGAAATAACCATTCTAAGTGAGGCAACCTATACCCATAAATCCATGTGTCATACGTTCTCTCACTATGTGGATTCTAGATTTTACTCTTTGGAAGTATATATTTAAATTTGAGTGCCCACAGAAGTCAGGAAACAAGTAATGAGGACTGGGAATTGTATTTAAAGGAAAGGGGTATAGAGTTTAGACAGTATGAGGGAGAAAGAGGAGCTATGGAACAAGAGTGGTTGGGGTGAAAGACAGGAAGTGGGATAGAGGAAGGAGTGTATAACTAACAGTAAAGACTTTTGAAAATGCTATATGGAAACCTACTAATAAATACGCTTCCTAAGATATTTATATACACAAATATAAAAAGGTCTTAAATGGAGTTACTGTATTGTTTACCATTCTTGAGGTGGTGGGACCTGGGAGAATGGAGCCGATAAATGAAGTAGACTAAACTCTCATGCAATAGCTAGCATTACTCAGAGCATCAGGCAATTGATACTCTGAGGGTGAAAGGGAGTCACATGAGTAAGGTGTGCAATCATAAGGGCAAACCATATGGCAAAAACCATGCCTTTCCATAGAGACATATAAACAAATAACAATAGCCAACTGAGTTGTAATGAAGTAAACTTACTTTTATGTGCTACACCTGGAAGGAACATGAAAACACATTCCAAAAACAATTCCATGTTCTGAACAAACTGAGCTCACAACACTCTTGTCTTGTTTTCTTGGGCCTTTCTCACAGGCATTAAGAATCCTTGGCATGTAAATCCTTTCTTGAACCATATTCTGACACTGTATAATGGTGTGTCATGCACGTGTGGAACCAAAATCACTCTTGGACACCAGGCACCATCAAATTAAATGTATTGGGTATTTCTTTTCAAGTTGTTTGACAGTAAGGACACATAGAATACCCTAAACATTATAAGCCTGTGGTGGTATTGTGTTCCCCAAAATATTGTGCACGCTAATAAATTTATCTGGGGTCACAGAACAGAACAGCCACAATATTAAACATAGAGGATAGGCAGTGGTAGCACACACCTTTAATCCTAGCTTTCCAGAGGCAGAGATCTACCTGGATCTCTGTGTGTTCAAGGATATAGCCAAGCATGGTGACTCACACCTTTAATCCCAGAAAGTGAGCCTTTAATCCCAGGGAGTGATGGCAGAAAGCAAAAAGGTATATAAGGCGTGAAGTCCAGAAACTAGAAGTTTTTGACTGGTTAAGCATTCAGGCTTTCGAGCAGCACAGTTCAGCTGAGAGTCATTGGGATGAGGACTCAGAAGCTTCCAGTCTGAGGAAACAGGATCAGCTGAAGAACTGGCAAGATGAGGTTGCTGTGGCTTGTTCTGTCTCTCTGATCTTCCAGCATTCACCCCATTACCTGGCCTCAGGTTTGATTTTATTAATAAGAACTTTTAAGATTCATGCTACATAAGCCTTTGCCATTTTTCTTGGATATCTTTCAGGATTGGATAGTGGGCCTCTATAATCAAGATATATACTAGGGTCATAGGACATGGAGAAATAAAGTGGATACCAAGTTGGAAGCTTCAGTCCTACTGACTTGTCTTTATATTGCTGGAAAGTTTTACTTATGCTATCAGGGAAGAAAAAAATAATCGATAATCTCACCCAGCTGTGACCTCCACAAGCTACAATAACAACAGGCCTGGCAAAACCATCCCTCTGGTGCAATCATGGCATGACTGTTATGGGAATACCTACGTTCTGATGGAATTTAAAGCCCTTTCTGTGAAACAGAATTCATGCCTCATACTGTTAACTGGGCCCAAACTGGCAAGGTCATAGGCCCTGGGGAAGAAATCAATACCATTATTCTACTAAATACATGCAGCAACAAGTCTAAACCTATAGGTTAAACTTATGCCTATAAATTAGTGCATCTCTCAACCCTCACCAGAGTTCTTTTTTTTTAATAGTAGATGGTGATTAACACTAGAAATCCACAAGTGGTCAACATGTAGAAGAATAAGAGAATAGTCTTATTTTTAATGGGACACCTATATCACACTCTTTAGCTCTAAGGTTCAAGGATCATCATGGAAGGAGTGAAAAGGTTGTAAGAACCAGGAGTTATGGGCATCTGCAATGAAACAGTATTCGTTGGGCATGACAGGACCATTGCACATGACCTCATAGGAACTATGATTGCATATACCAAGACCTCTGGAAGATTGTGCCAGCCAGGGGGCCAACATGGATGGTGGAAGGGTTATTTACCTGAGAAGGTAAATTGATAGTTGATATAGAAATTGATAGTTGATAGTAGAAGGCAATTGATAGTTGATGAAGAAGGGACAGTAAGTTTTCTCCATGGATGCAGCATTGTAAAAGGTACCCGTGCTCTAACACATGGTTCAACATATGTCCACATATAGGCAATAGTGAGTGAACTCAGTGTTCAAGAGATAGAGGAGACAGAGAGACAGAGAGGGAGAGAGGGAGAGAGAGAGACAGAGAGACAGAGAGACAGAGAGAGACAGAGAGGGAGAGAGGAAGAGAGAGGGGAGAGAGAAAGACAGAGAGACAGAGAGAGACAGAGAATTTGAATTGGGGAGGGAAAAGTGGTGATGTGTATGGATAGTAAAGAGATTGTGGGGGAGGCAATGAGACTGGATTTAATCAAAACATAGTGTATATTAGTGACAAAAGGTTTTTTTTTCTTAATCAGTAATATATCAGCCTGAAGACTAGGCTTGCTGGCATATACCTACAATTTCAGAGCTTAGGGAGGTGATGGTGGAGGTTAGATTTGGCTATATAGTGAGAATATGTCTCAAAAAATTCACAAGGTTTACAAATTGCCAATAACAATGTACAAAAGCAATACGGCAATGAGGCAAATGTTAATTTATTTTAACAAACATATAAGACATAAATGGTATATGTTAATGAGTTATCACTTTAAGTTACAATACATGTTCAATGTTTAAATTAAGTTAAAGACACTTACTAAAGATATTATCATTTATTTATGTTAAAATTTTGAAATTCCAGCCAGGCAATGGTAGCACATGCATTTAATCCCAGCACTCAGGAGGCAGAGGCAGACGGATCATTGTGAGTTCAAGGCTGGCCTAGTTTACAGAGTAGTTCGAGGATATCCAAGGCTACACAAAGAAATCCTGTCTCAAAAAATTCAGATTCCCTTCCCCATTCTGAATCTTAAAGCACATTTTTTTTTTCTATATGGACCCACCCTATTCTGCAATAGCACCATAGAGCTGCTTGATCCCGTCTAACTGTAACTCATTACCCATTGATCTAACTTTCCCCACCTACACCAAACTCCTATCCTACCAGCCTCTGGAAACCACCATTCTACTCTCACTTCTGTGACGTCAACTCCTTTGGATTTTCCATGAGATCTAGCAGTCCTTGTCATTCTATGTCTAGCCTCTTTCACTCAACAAGTGACATAGTTCCATTTTTAATACATAATAGTTTGTCTATAAAGAATTGGATATGTACTTTTACCCTGTAGATGGGAAGCTAAGGAAGAAGCTGATAGGAACCATGGTCTTTTCTTTCACTACCTGCAAATTCACTATGGTTATGTTCCTACACAAGTGTCCCAAGGAACACAATGTCAGAGATGTTTCAGAAAACAGATCTGTAGGATGTGGTCAGACTCATTGTAGTTAGTGAGAGGAATGAATGTGATTTTGGTTGATTGAACCAGATTTTTCCCCTCTTATCCACATATCCCAATATATCTAAAACTGTTTGTTACTTTAGGTAATTCATATAGATAGTATTTTGTATCCATTACAATTCTCAACTAGGTAAAATAAGAGATGATGGTGTAGTCAAGTGTGAAACAAACCTCACACATCTATGAGTTAACTCTAGTAATAAGGTGTTTGATTTGCCTTCAAGATCTCATTCATTTATCTTCAGTCCATCTTCAATTAATGCTGTTTGATTCACTGGAGATTTGGAATCAGGCTCTCTGATAAGGAGTCTCTACAGAAATGCCCAAAGTCAAGCCAATGAAATCCCTGTAGAATCAACAGAACTTTATTCTGCCCTGATGTCAGCTAATTAATGTCACTGACACATGTGGAGAGAAGGTGTCCTAGACGTTCAAAATTTATTCCCCAATGTTTTAAAGACCATATATTTATTCTGAATACCCTAAAACTAAGAAACATCATATGGGAAGCCATTCATATAAAACGTATGTCCATAAACTCAAAATATGAGGGTGGATTTTAATTTACTTGCAAACATGAAGAAATCTAGATGTCTAAAGCACTTCAATGTTTTTATTGTTTTTACAGTTTATCTACTTAATTTTCATGTGTGTAAACTGAACATATCCTGGCAAGATATAATGAGACATTAAATGAGTTATCCAGTCGATCTGACTTCAAAAGTAGTACAATTTATAA
>CABHPQ010163251.1:0-37310 GCA_902168405.1 Peromyscus aztecus | reverse complement strand
TGAGCTAAACTGTGTTTCTCTTAGTGGCTTTATCTGAGCCATCTTTCCCTAATTCCCTAATTCTGGGCTCCAGGGTCAGGGTGGGTTTCTCTAGCCAGCCCCTTTTCCCTACAATGGGTCTCAGCTGAACTGCTGCTAGAAGCCTGAAAGCTTAACCAGGCCAAATGCTTAACCAGGCCAAATGCCTAACCAGCCAAATGCCTCTAGTTTCTGGTCCTCATGCCTTATATACCTTTCTGCTTTCTACCACTACTCCCTGGGATTAAAGGCTCGCTTTCTGGGATTAAAGGCATATGTCACCATGCCTGGCCATTTCCAATGTGGCCTTGAACTCACAAAGATCCAGAGGGCTTTCTGTCTCTGGAATGCTAAGATTAAAGGCGTGTGCTACCACTGCCTATCCTCATGTTTAATATTGTGTCTGTCCTGTTCTCTGACTCCAGATAAGTTTATTAGCATACACAATATTTTGGGGAACACATTACCACCACAAGCTTGGTATATTTGTGAATTTGGGCGTAGCTTCTCTCCTGCTGGAGGGGGGCACTGTATATTATGGAGACACAAAGAAAATTTTAGGATTATGGAGTAGTCTGTGAGTGTGTATCTTCTGAGCCAGTTGCCTTGAAACAGTTCTTGATGGTGGATCATCAGGGCATTGGTGTCATCAGAGACCTTTCAGGGGGTCTTGGCTGGTCATACCTGATGTATCTTAATCTGGAACAAATCCATAGCCTCTGGCTTTCTGTGGAAACAAAATCAGAGCCTTCTTTCCAAAGCAACATATCCTTACATCCAAATTTTGTAGTCAAGGTGCCATTAAAATATACATATTGGTTTAACTCAACATCTTTTACAATCAAATGTTTTTCTGCAGTTAAAAATCCCAAAGACACAATCCAGATTCTCTGTGTAATATTCATCTTTATGTGGCTTATTTTTTATATTAATTTTCTGTCTCTTTAAAGACTTTATTTTTTAAAACTATGTATTTGTTTTTATAACTGTATATATCACCGTTTTTGTCTCTTTCAAGCCTAAGTATATTTTACACACATTGTAAACTATTACGTCTGAATCTGTCTTATTGTGAATCTATTGCTTTAAACTGCAGCATTTGTAAGACTGAAACAGCACTATGGCTGCTGCCTCCAACCACCTCAGCTTCCCAACATGGCGGTGGTACAATTATCACCAGCTCTGGGAGCCATGGTGGGTCTATGCTTTTATCCAAACAGCGTGTAGCCCAGAAAACTTCTTTTCTTTATACTAGGAAAGGTTAAATCCACCATACAGCAGCAGCATAATGTGCTGCTTGTAGATGCCTCCATTCCCGCCATACTGCAGGTCAAGCGCAAATTCCAGGAACCCGCCAGTAGCTCAAACCGGAGTTTTGCACCATCTAGCTGCCGTTATGAGACATGAAGCAGGAACCTGGTTTTGGATCTTTTTAGAATTGCTTATTAAATATTCACAGGTTTAAGATGGAAATGCATGTCGTTGGGTGCCATTTGTAGTTGGAGAGTTTTCTCTCTGGGTCACGCCAATCCCCGGCAGTCCAACAGCACACTTATAAAATAAACACACAGATGCTTATATTATTTAAACTGTTTGGCCTAATGTCTGAGGCTTCTAGCTATCTAGTTTTTACATCTTAAATTAATGCATTTCTATAAATCTATACCTTGCCATGTGGCTTACTGGCATCTTCACATGGTGCTTGTCATTGCAGCAGCTTGTCTCTCCCTGCCTTCCTGTTCTCTCAAATCTCCTCTCTGTTAGTCCCGCTTATACTTCCTGCCTGGCCACTGGCTAAAATCAGTGTTTTATTTATTGACCAATCAGAACAACACACTTCAAATACAGACCATCCCACATCAGAACTCATTGTAGAATTCCCGTTCCTAAACAGAGTCTAATCACATGCTGTCTTTTGTCCTACAAGTAACAGTACTTTTCTGGTAAGCCCAGTCAGTATTGGGCTCCTATTGAGATACAAGTGACAATAACCCTGTAGTGTGTTCCCAGAACATGCAGCAGATTGGATGTAAGAGAAGCTGCTATTCTTAACAGTTTCCTAAGCAGAGTTGAACTGGATATGGCCCATGTTTGTAGGAAGCACAGTTCTTTTGTTCTGAGCAAGATCACTGTTCCTGCTGTATAAGAAACACTGTAATGCAGAAGAGTGGTTCTTTCTCAAAAGAAGAATTTGTTTCTGGTAAGGGAACTCAGTTTTGAATTCCCCTTCCTAAATAGAGGCTGATCACATGCAGTCTCTTCTATGAGCAACAGTTCCTTTCTGGTAATCCTAGTCACTATTGGGCTCCCATTGAGATACACAGGGGAAATAGCATTCACATTTGTTCCCAACAAGTGTAGTGCATTGGATGTAAGAGAAGCAGACCTTCTTATCAGTTTCCTAAGTAGAGTTGAACTAGATATGGCTCATGTGTGGGAAGCACAGTTCTTTTGTTCTGAGCAAGATCACAGTTCCTGCTCTATTTGAAAAACTGTAAAGCAGAAGAGTGCTTGTTTCTTAAAAGCAGAGTATGTTTCTTGTAAGGGAACTCAGTGTTGAATACCCATTCTTAAAAGGAGTGTAATCACATGCTGTCTCTGTCATAAGAGCAACAGTCCTTTTTGGTAAGCTTAGTCACAATTGGGCTCCCATTGAGATACACAGTGGAAATAGTCCTCGTATCAATTCCCAGCAAGTGCAGTGCATTGGATGAAAGAGAAGCTGCTTTTCTTTTCAGTTTCCAAGAAGAGTTGAACTACATATGGTCTGTGTGTGTAGGAAGCAGAGTTTTTTGTTCTGAGCACGTCACTGTTCCTGCTGTTTTGGAAACACTGTAAACCAGACGAATGCTTCTTTCTCAAGAACAGAGTGTGTTTTTCATAAGGGAACTCAGTGCTTAATTCCACTTCCTCAACAGAGTCTAATCACATAATGACTCTTGTCCTACAGGCTGCAATTTTTTTCTGGAAGCCTAGTCACTATTGGGCTTCCCTTGAAATACACAGTGGAAAAAGCACTTGCGCCTGTTCATACCAAGTGCAGTGCATTGGATGTAAGAGAAGCTGCTGTCTTATCAGTTTATAAGCAGAGTTGAACTAGATATGGCCCATGTATATAGGAAGCACAGTTCTTTTGTTTTGAGCAAGATCACAGTTATTGCTGTATCACAAACACTGTAAAGCAGAAGAGTGCTTCATTCTCAAATGCAGAGTGTGTTTCTTACAGAGAACTCAGTGGTAATTCCTCTTCCTATTCAGAATCTAATCACATGCTGTCTCTTGTCCTACAAGCAACAGTTTTTTTCTGGTAAGCCTAGTCACTATTGGGCTCTCATTGATAAACACATTGAAAACAGCACCCATGTCTGTTCACAGCAAGTGTAGAGCATTGGATGTAAGAGAATCTGCTGTTCTCATCAGTTTCCAAACAAACTTGTACTAGACATGGACAATGTGCATAGGAAGCCTAGCTCTTTTGTTCTGAGCAAGTCACTGTTCCTGTTGTATTGGAAACACTGTAAAGCACAATAGTGCTTCTTTCTTAAAAGCAGAGTGTGTGTCCTGTATAGGAATTCACTGCTGAATGTCCTTTCCTAAATGGAGTCTAATCACATGCTGTCTTTTACCCGAACAGCAACAGTTCTTTTCTGGTGAGTCTAGTAACTATTGGGTTCCCATTATATTCACAGTGGATATACCTCTCATGTCTGGTCCCAGCAATTACAGTGCATTTGATGCAAGAAAAGCTGGTGTTCATATCAATTTCCAAAGCAGAGTTGAACTAGATATGGCATGTGTGTAAGAAGCACAGTTCTTTTGTTCTGAGCAAATTCACTGTTCCTGCTCTATTTGAAACATTGTAAAGCAGAAAGGTGCTTCTTTCTCAAATGCAGATTGTGTTTCCTGTAATTGAACTCAGTAGTGAATTCTCATCCTAAACAGAGTCTAATCACATGCTATCTCTTGTTATTTGATCAACAGTGCTTTTCTGGTACGACTAGTCACTATTGGGCTCCCATTGAGATACAAAGGAGAAATATCCTTCGTGTCTGTCCCAGCATGTGCAGTGCTTTGGATGTAATAGAAACTGCTGTTCTTCTCAGTTTCCTAAGCATTAGAACTAGATATGGCCCATGTGTGTAGGAAGCACAGTCTTTTGCTCTGAGTAAGTCACAGTTCCTGCTGTATTGGAAACACTGTAAAGCAGAAGAGTGGTTCTTTCTCAAATGCAGAGTGTGCACATTGTAAGGGTACTCAGTGTTGAATTCCCCTTCCTAAAAGGACTCTAATCACATGCTGTTGCGTATCCTATGAGCAATGGTTGTTTTCTGGTAAGACTAGTCACTATTGAACTCCCATTGAAATACACAGTTGAAATAACAATCGCGTCTGTTCCCAGCAAGTGCAGTACAGTGGATGTAAGAGAAGCTGCTGTTCTTATCAGTTTCCAAAGGAGAGTTGAACTAGATAAGGCCCCTGTGTGTAGGAAGCACAGTTCGTTTGTTCTGAGCAAACTCACTGTTCCTGCTGTATTAGAAACACTGTAAAGCAAAAGAGTGCTTCTTTCTCAAAAGAAGACTGAGTTTCTTATAAAGGAACTCAGTTCTGAATTCCCCTTCCTAAAAAGAGTCTAATCACATGATTTCTCTTGTCCTATGGGCAAGAAATCTTTTCTGGTTAGCATAGTCACTATTGGGCTTCCATTGATATACAATGTGGAAATAGCAGTTGCGCATGTTCCCACAAGTGCAGGGCATTTGATGTAAGAGAATCTGTTGTTCTTATCAGTTTCCTAAGCAGATTAGAACTAGATATGGCCCATGTGCATAGGAAACACAGTACTTTTGTTCTGAGCAAGCTTACTATTTCTGCTGTATTGGAAAAACATTGTAAAGGAGAAGAATGGTTCTTTCTCAAAAGCATAGAGTGTTATTTGTAAGGGAACTGAGTGTTAAATTCCCCTTCCTAAACCAAGTCTTATCACATGCTCTCTCTTGTCCTACGAGCAACAGTACTTTTCTGCTAAGAGAAGTCACTATTGGACTCTCTTTGAGATACACAGTGGAAATAGCACTTGTGTCAATTCCCATCAGGTAAATGGCACTGGATGTTAGAGAAGCTACTGTTCTTATCAGTTTCCAAAGCAGAGTTGAACTAGGTATGGCCCATGTGTGTAGGAAGCACAGTTCTTTTGTTCTGAGCAAGCATACTGTACTTGCTCTATACGAAACATAGTAGAATAGAAGAGTGCTCCTTTCTCAAAAGCAGAGTGTGTTTTTCATAAGGGACTCAGGATTCAATTCCCCTTCCTAAACGGAGTTGAATCACATGCTGTCTCTTGTCCTATGAGCAACACACCTTTTCTGGTAAGCAAAGGCACTATTGGGCTCTCATTAAGACAAACAGTGGAAATAGCACTTGCATCTGTGCCCAGCAACTACAGTGCATTGGATGTAAGAGATGTAGCAGAAATCTTAAAAGGTCTTATTAACAAAATCAAACCTGAGGCCAGTTATTGGGGTGAAGCCGGAAGATCAGAGAGACAGAACAAGCCACAGCTATCTCACCTCGCCAGATCCTCAGCTGGTCTTGTTTCCTCAGACTGGAAGCCTCTATGTCCTCATATCTGAATGACTCTCAGCTGAACTGCTGCAAGAAGCCTGAAAACTTAACCAGCCCAAATGCTTCTCCAGGTCAAATGCCTCTCCAGGGCAAATGCCTCTCCAGGGCAAATGCCTCTCCAGGGCAAATGCCTCTAGTTTCTGGTCCTCACGCCTTATATACCTTTCTGCTTTCTACCGCCACTCCCTGGGATTGAAGACTTGCTTTCTGGGATTAAAGGCGTGGGTCACCATGCTTGGGTGTATCCTTGAACACATGAATTTCTGCCTCTGGAATGCCAGGATTAAAGGCGTATGCTACCACTGCCTATCCTCATGTTTAATATTGTGGCTGTTCTGTCTCTGACCCCAGATAAGTTTATTAAAGTACACAATATTTTGGGGAACGCAATACCACCACAAAGAGAAGCTACTGTTCTTAACATTTTCCTATGTAGAGTTGAACTAGATATGGCCCAGGTTGGTAGGAAGCACAGTTCTTTTGTTCTGAGCAAGTTCACTGTTCTGGCTCTATATGAAACACAGCAGAGTAGAAGCATACTTCTTTTCAAAAGCAGAGTGTGTTTCTCATAATGCAACCTAATTTTTAACTCCCCTTCAAATCGGAGTTGAATCACATGGTGCCTCTTGTCCTAGGAGCAATAGCTCTTTTCTGGTAAGAAACGGCATTCTTGGGCTCCCATTGAGATACACAATGGTAATAGCCAGTGAGTCTGTTCCCAGGAAGTACAGTGCATTGGATGTAAGAGAATCTGTTGTTCTTACCAGTTTCCTAAGCAGAGTTGAACTAGATATGGTTCTTGTGTATAGGAAGCACAGATCTTTTGCTCTGCGCAAGCTCACTGTTTTGGCTGTTTAGGAAACACAATAGAGTAGAAGACTGCTACTTTCTAAAAAGAAGAGTATGTTTCTCATAAGGGAACTTAGGGTTGAATTACCCTTCATAAACGGAGTTGAATCACATGCTGTCTCTTGTCTTAAGAGCAAAGGTTCTTTTCTGGTAAGCAAAATCATTTTTGGGCTACCAATGAGATACACAGTGGAAATAGCATTCATGTCTCTTCCCAGCTAGTACAGTGCATTGGATATAAGAGAGGCAAGTGTTCTTACCAGTTTACTGAGTAGAGTTTAGCTAAATATGTCCCGTGTGTAGGAAACAAAGTTCTTATTTCTGAGCAAGCTCACTGTTCTGGCTCTATAGGAAACACAGCAGAGTAGAAGAGTGCTCCTACCAAAACAGCAGACTGTGTTTCTCATAAGTGAACTCAGGGTTGAATTTCCCTCCATAAACGGAGTTGAATCACAGGTGTGTCTTTTCTTATGAGTCACTGTTTGTTTTTATTTTTTGTTTTTGTTTTGTTTTTTGGTAAGTAAAGGGACTATTGGCCTCCCATACAGAGTCGAAATAGCACTCAGGTCTGTTCTCAGCAAGTACAGTGCTTTGGATGTAAGAGAAGCTACTGTTCTTATCAGTTTCCTAAGCAGACTTGAACTAGATATGGCACATGTGTGTAGGAAGCACAGTTCTTTTGTTCAGAGCAAGCTCACAGTTCTGGCTGTATAGGAAACACAGTAGAGTAGAAGAGTGCTCCTTTCTCAAAAGCAGAGTATGTTTCTCATAAGGGAACTCAGGGTTGAATTCCACTTCATAAACTGTGTTGAATCACATGGAGTCTCTTGTCCTATGAACAAGAGTTCTTTTCTGATAAACAAAGTTACTGTTGAGCTCCCTTTGAGATACACAGTGGAAATAACACTTGTGTCTGTCCCAGCAATTACAGTGCATTGGTTGTAACAGAAGACACTGTTCATTTGAGTGTCCCAAGCAAAGTTGAACTAGATATGGCCCATGTGTGTAGGAATCACAGTTCTTTTGTTCTGAGCAAGCTAGCTGTTCTGACACTATAGAAAACACAGTAGAGTAGAAGAGTGCTCCTTTCTAAAAAGCACAGTGTGTTTCTCATAAGGGAACTCAGGGTTGAAATCCCCTTCATAAAACGAGTTGAATCACATGCTGTTTCTCTTTCTACATTCAACATTCCTTTACTGGTAAGCAAAGGCAGAATTGGTCTTCCATTGAGATACACAGTGGAAATAGCACTCACGTCTGTTTCCAGCAAGTTCAGCACATTGGATGTAAGAGAAGCTACTGTTCTTCTCAGTTTCCTAAGCAGAGTTGAACTAGATATGTCCTGTGTATAGGAAGCACAGTTCTTTTATTCTGAGCAAGCTCATTGTGCTGGCTGTTTAGGAAACACAGTAGATGCTCCTTTCTCAAAAACAGAATGTGTTACTCATTAGGGAACTCAGGGTTGAATTCTCATTAATAAACAGAAATAAATCACTGGCTGTCTCTTTTCCTACAAGCAAAAGTTGTTTTCTGGTAAGCAAAGTCACTATTGTCTCCCATTGCGATGCACAGTGGAATTAGCACAGGCATCTGTTCCAAGCAAGTACAGTGCATGGGATGTACAAGAAGCTACTGGTCTTATCAGATTCCTATGCAGAGTTAAAATAGTAATGGCCCATGTGTGGCAAGCACAGTTCTTTTATTCTGAGCAAGCTCATTGTTCTGGCAGTATAGGAAACACAGTAGAGTGGAAGAGTGCTCCTTACTCAAAAGCAGAGTGTTTCTCATAATGAAACTCAGGGTTGAGTTACCCTTCATAAATGGTATTGAATCATATGCTGTCTCTTCACCTATGAGCCACAATTCTTTTCTGATAAGCAAAGTCACTATTGGGCTTCCATTGAGATACACAGTGGAAATAGCACTTGTCTCTGTTCCAGGCAAGTACACTGCATTGGATGTAATAGAAACTACTGTTCTTACAAGTACCCTAAGCAGAGTTGAACTAGATATGGCCTGTGTGTAGGAAGCACAGTTCTTTGGTTCTGAGCAAGCTCACTTTTCTTGTACTAAGGGAAATGCAGGCGAGTAGAAGAGTACTCATTCTCAAAAGCAGAGTCTGTTTCTCATAAGGGAATTCAGGGTTGAATTTGCCTTTGTAAACGGAGTTAAATCACATGCTGTCTCTTGTCCTAAGAGCAAAAGTTCTTTTCTGGTAAGCAAAGTCACTATTGGGCTCCGTTGAGATACACAGTAGAAATAGCAATCTCGTATATTCCCACCGAGTACAGTGCATTGGATGTAAGACAAGCGACATTTCCTATCAGTTTCCTAAGCAGAGTTGAACTAGATATACCCTGTCTGTGTAAGAAGCACAGTTCTTTTGTTCTGAGAATGCTCACTGTTCTGGTTGTATAGGAAACACACTAGAGTAGAAGAGTGCTGCTTTCTCAAAAGCAGAGTGTGTTTCTTGTAAGGGAACTCAGGGTGGTATTCCCCTTATTAAACGGAGTTGAATAGCTGCTGTCTCTTGTCCTTTGAGCAACATTTTTTTTTCTGGAAAGCAAAGGCACTAATAAGCTCCAATTGAGTTACAAAATGAAAATAGCACTCACGTCTGTTTCCAGCTAACACAGTGCATTGGATATAAGAAAAGGTACTGTTCTTACCAGTTTCCTAAGTAGAGTTGAATTAGATATGGCCCGTGTGTGTGTAGGAAGCACAGTTCTTTTGTTCTTAGCATGCTCACTGTTCTGGCTCTATAGGAAACTCAGTAGCATAGATGAGTGCTCCTTTCAAAACAGCAGAGTGTGTTTCTCTAAAGGGAACTCAGGGTTGAAATCCCCTTCATAAATGGAGTTGAATCACATGCTGTCTCTTGTACTATGAGCAATAGTTCTTTTCTGCTAAGTAAAGGCACTATGGGGCTCTTATTGAGATACACAGTGTAAATAGCACTTGCCTCTATTATCAGGAAGTACAGTGCATTAGATGTAAGAGAAACTACTTTTCTTATCAGTTTCCTAACAGAGTTGAACTAGATATGGTCACTGTGTAGGAAACACCGTTCTTTTGTTTTATACAAGCTCACTGTTCTGGCTCTATAGGAAATACAGTAGTAGAGTGCTCCATTCTCAAAAGCAGAGTGTGTTTCTCGTGATGGAACTTAGGGTTGATTTCCCCTTCATAAATGGAGTAGAATTGCATGCTGTCTCTTGTGTTAAGAGCAACAGTTCTTTTCTGGTAAGCAAAGTCACTCTTGGTCTCCCATTGAGATATACAGTGGAAATAGCCAACGAGTCTGTTCCCAGGAAGTACAGCACATTGGATGTAAGAGAAGCTGCTGTTCTTATCAGTTTCCAAAGCAGAGTTGAACTAGATATGGCCCGTGTGTAGGAATCACAGTTATTTTGGTTTGAGCATGCTCTCTCTTCTGGCTGTATAAGAAAAACTTTAGAGTAGAAGAGTGCTCCTTTCTCAAAAGCAGAATGTGTTTCTTGTAAGGGATCTTGGTGTTGAATTCCCCTTCATAAATGGCGTTGATTCACATGCTGTCTCTTGTCCTGTGATCAACAGTTCTTTTCTGGTATATAAAGGCAATGTTGGGCTCCCCTTGAAATACCCAGAGGAAATAGCACTCGCGTCTGTTCCCAGGAAGTAGAGTGCATTGGATGTAAGAGAAGCTACTGTTCTTATCAATTTCCTAAACAGAGTTGAACTAGATATGGCCCATATGTGTAGGAAGCACAGTTCTTTTTTTCTGAGCAAGCTCAACCTTCTTAATAGGAAACAGAGTAGAGTAGAAGAGTGCTACTTTGTCAAAAGCACAGTGTGTTTCTCATAAGGGAACTCAGGGTTTAATTACACTACATAATTGGAATTGAATCACATGCTGTCTCTTGTCCTACTAGCAATAGTTCTTTTCTGGTAATAAAGGCACAGTTGAGCTCCCATTGAGATACACAGTGGAAATAGCTCTTGCATCTGTTCCCAGAAAGTATGGTCCATTGCATGTAAGAGAAGCTACTGTTCTTAACAGTTTCCTAAGCAGAGTTGAACTAGATATGGCCTGTGTGTAGGAAGCACAGTTCTTTTGTTCTGAGCAAGCACACTGTACTTGCTGTATAGGAAAAACAGTAGAGTACAAGAGTGCTCCTTTCTCAAAAGCAGAGTGTGTTTCTTGTAAGTGAACTCAGGGTTGAATTCTCTTTCATAAATGAGTTGAATCACATGCTGTCTCTTGTTCTTGGGCAACAGTTTTTTTCTGGTAGGCAAAGTCACTTTTGGGTTCCCTTTGAGATGCACAATGGAAATAGCAGTCGCGTCTGCTCCCAGCAAGTACAGGGCTTTGGATGTTAGAGAATCTAATGTTTGTAGATTGAATCCTATCAGTTTTTATTAATACAATCAAATGTGAGCCAGGTTTTGGGGTGAACACTGTAAGATCAGAGAGACTGAACAAGCCACAGCTAACCTCACCTGGCCAACTTCTCAGCTGATCTTGTTTCCTCAGACTGGAAGCCTCTGGGTCCTCGTATCCTAATGGGTCTCACCTGAACTGCTGCTTGAAAGTCTGAGAGCTTAACCAGCCAAATGCTTCTAGTTTCTGGCCCTCAGGCGTTATATACCTTTCTGCTTTCAGCCATCACTCCCTGGGATTAAAGGCTCAATTTCTGGGATTAAAGGTATGAGTCAGCATGCTTGGTTATATCCTTAAACAGATGGATTTCTGCCTCTGGAATGCTAGGATTAAAGGCGTGACCTCCCACTGTCTATCCTAAGTATGTAGTGGCTTTTCTGTTCTCCAACCCCAGATAAGTTTATTAGGTACACAATATTTTGGGGAACACAATACCACCACATTTCCTCTCTTTTTGTCTAAAATGAAAAAAAGCTTATAACTAATACAAGAAAAACTATCCAATAAGTATATATAATATATAGTCAAGAATTACATTAACAATGTTGAGCCCATTATCATTTGACAGATTCAGAGAAAAACTCCATTTTATATATATATTAACAAAGTCCAGTCCAGTAACATTTGATAAACTCAGACAAAAAATTTCATTACTTATCCTATTTAAAATAAGTAGTTCCTTTTTAAAAGTATTTTTTCTTTTCATAATAGATTCAGTAATCTACCTTTTGTTATTTTTATATCTCCCCCCCATTTTTTTTACAGTAGATTCAATGATCTACCCATGTACCCTATTATTTCTTTATCTTTTTTCTCAGAGTAGATTCGATGATCTACTTCATATCTATATTCTCTTTTTCTTTTTCTTTATCTTTTCTTAAACAAAACCTCTGAATCTAATCTCCTTGTTCAGTTTTTTTCCTGACCATTAATAATTAACAACTTTTTACTAACCATCATAAACAATGACAATATCCATAACTCATTAAATAACTAAAAACCTCCCATCCCACCTCTTGGGAATGTGGGCGTCATTATCTTAAAATTGCTTCCTGCTTTCTATGGGTGAAGACATTTTAGGGAATCCTAAAAAGAATTTTTTGGGGTTAATTGTCAAGTCCTGAATCATTTGTTCAGTCAATGCATAATGATAAAATGCAGGACTTGTTTCAAGTCCTTGTTCAAGTAGTCTGTCAGGCTGGACCATCTCAGCTAGCCATCTCAAAATTGTCCTGAGTAGTTTGTAGTTCAGAGTCGATCTTTCTGTGGAGTTAACCAGCTTAATGGCTTTACCATAGTCCATGTGGAGTCATCATTGTGGGATCCCATCACCTTTTTGGAGATTTCAAATTTGCTATTAGGCGTGGTCATGGTTCCCTGCAGATTTTTTTATTTTATTTTATTTTATTTCATTTTATTTTATTTTATTTTATTTTTGTGGTTTAGAGCAATCACAGTCTGATAAATGACTGTCTCTTCGAACCATGAACATTCTTCCCTAGAAGAGAAAATCTTCACAGCAATTTCTCCCCACCATTTGTCTTGCCAAACTTTTCCAAACTGAACTTTGTCAACGTTTTCTTGTAACACGATAGTCCTGGCAATTCTTCTCTGAACAAGCATCAGTAAACCATTCATCCCAGGTGCAGTCACCAATGAGATAAGAAGGAGCCAGCAACTCAGAGCAGTAGCCACTGCCTCCACGGTCCCACCACTGTATGTGGTTCAGCACGGGCAGAAGTTTCTCCCAAGCCTCCTAGGCCAGCCTAAAACTCGGGATTCTCCTGCCTCTCCCTGCTTCAGTAAATCCTACAGGCATGTGCCACCACAATGAGCCGAGTGTAGCTCAGGCCTAAGCTGGGACCCACAAGGCCACAGGCAAGCAGTTTTTTCATGAATTCCTACCATGAACGTTGGGCACCAGATGTAACAGGAATATTAAAAGTTCTAATTAATAAAATCAAACCTGAGCCAGGTATTGGGGTGAACACTGGAAGATCAGAGAGACAGAACAAGCCACAGGTAACCTCACCTGGCCAACTTCTCAGCTGATCTTGTTTCCTCAGACTGGAAGCCTCTGGGTCCTCATATCCGAATGGATCTCACCTGAACTACTGCCTGAAAGCTTAACCAGCCAAATGCTTCTAGATTCTGGCCCTCAGGCGTTATATACCTTTCTGCTTTCAGCCAACACTCCAAGGGATTAAAGACTCACATTCTGGGAATAAAGGTATGAGTCAGCATGGTTGGATATATCCTTGAACAGATGGATTTCTGTCTCTGGAATGCTAGGATTAAAGACATGAGCTCCCACTGTCTATCCTAAGTTTGTAGTGGCTTTTCTGTTCTCCAACCCCAGATAAGTTTATTAGGGTACACAATATTTTGGGGAACACAATACCACCACAACGTTCTTACAGGTTCGTAAGCAGAGTTGAACTAGATATGTCCCATGTGTGTAGGAAGCACAGTTCATTGTTCTGAGCAAGCTCACTATTCTGGCTCTATAGGAAACACAGTAGAGTAGAAGAGTGGTCCTTTCTCAAAAGTAGGTTGTTTCTCATAAGGGAACTTGGGGTTGTGTTCCCCTTCATAAACGGAGTTGAATCACAAGCTGCCTTTTGTCCTACAAGAAACAGTTCTCTTCTGGTAAGCAAAGTCACTATTGGGCTCCCATTGAGATACACAGTGGAAATAGCACACACATCTCTTCAGAGCAAGTAAGGTGCACTGGAATAAGAGAAGCTACTGTTCTTATCAGTTTACTAAACAGAGTTGAAAAAGATATGCCCCGGGTAAGAAGGAAGCACAGGTCTCTGTTCTGAGCAAGCTCACTATTCTGGCTATATTGAAAACACAGTAGAGTAGAAGGGTGCTCTTTCACAAAAGCAGAGTGTGTTTCTCGTAAGGGAACTCATGGTTGAATTCCCCTACATAAACAGAACTGAGTCAAAAGCTGTCTCCTATCCTACAAGCAACTGTTCTCTTCTGGCTAAGCAAAGGCACTATTGGGCTCCCATTGAGATACCTAGTAGAAATAGCACTCACGTCTGTTCCCAGTAAGTACATACACTGGATTTAAGAGAAGCTACTGTTCTTATAGGTTCCTAAGCAGAGTTTAAGTGAATATGCCCCATGCGTGTTGGAAGCACAGTTCTTTGTTCTGAGCAAGCTCACCATTCTTGCTCTGTAGGAAACACAGTAGAGTAGAAGACTGCTACATTCTCAAAGGCAAAGGATGTTTCTCTTAAGGGAACTCGGGTTGAATTCCCCTTCATAATTGGAGTTGAATCACATGCTGTCTCTTGTCCTATGAGCAACAGTTCTCTTCTGGTAAGCAAAGTCACTATTGGGCCCCCATCAAGATACACAGTGGAAATAGCATTCATGTCTTCTCTGAGCAAGTACAGTGCATTGGATGTAAGAGAAGCTACTGTTCTTATCAGTTTCCTAGGAAGAGTTGAACTAGATATGGCCCGTGTGCAGGAAGCAGAGTTGTATTGTTCTGAGTAAGATCACTGTTCTGGCTCTATAGGAAACCCAGTAGAGTAGAAGAGTGTTCCTTTCTCAAATGCTGAGTGTGTTTCTCCTATGGGAAATTGGGGTTGATTTCCCCTTCATAAAAGGAGATGAATCACATACTGTGTCTTGTGGTACAAGCAAAAGTTCTTTCCTGGTTGGACAAGTGACTCTTGGCTCACTTTGAGATTCACAGTGGAAATGACATTTGAGTCTGTTCCCAACAAGAACAATGCCTTGGTTTTAAGAGAAGCTACTGTTCTTATCAATTTCCTAAGCAGAGCTGTACTAGATATTTCACGTGTGTGGGAAGCACAGTTCTTTGTTCTGAGCAAACTTGCTATTCTGGCTCTGTAGGAAACACTGTAGAGTAGAAGAGTGCTCATTTCTCAAAAGCAGAGTGTGTTTCTCATAAAGAAACTCAGGGTTGAATACAGCTTCAAAAATGGAGTGGAATCACATGCTGTCTCTTGTCCTTGGAGCAACAGTTCTTTTCTGGTAAGCAAAGTCACTCTTGGGCTCCCATTGAGATACACATTGCAATTAGCACTTGCTTCTGTTCCCAGCAAGTACAGTGCATTGGATGTAAGAGAAGCTACTTTTCTTATCAATTTCCTAAGCAGAGTTGAAGCACAGTTCTTTTGTTCTGAGCAAGTTCACTCTTCTGTCTCTATGGGAAACACTGTAGAGTAGAAGAGTGCTCCTTTCTCAAAAGCAGAGTGTGTTTCCAGTAGGGAACCCACGGTTGAATTCCCATTTCTAACTGGAGTTGAATCACATGCTGTCTCTTGTTCTACCAGCAACAGTTCTTTGCTGGAAAGCAAAGGCACTGTTGGGCTTCCAGTGAGATACACAGTGGAAATAGTACTTGCGTCTGTTGCCAGCAGGTACAGTGCAATGGATGTAAGAGAAGCTACTGTTCTTATCAGTTTCCTAAAGTTGAACTAGATATGGCCCTTGTGTAGGAAGAACAGTTCTTTTGTTCTGAGCAAGCTCACTGTTCTGGCTGTAAAGGAAACACAGTAGAGTAGAAGAATGCTCCTTTCTCAATAGTACAGTGTGTTTCTCATAAGAGAATTTGGGGTTCAATTCCCCTTCATAAACGGAGTTGAATCAAAAGCTGTCTCTTAGCCTATGAGCAACAATTCTCTCAGGTAAGTGAAGTCACTATTATGCACCCATTGAGATACAAAGTGGAAATAGCACTTGCATCTCTTCCCAGCAAGTACAGTGCATTAGATTTATGAGAAGCTACTGGTCTTATCAGTTTCCTATGCAGAGTTGAACTAGATATGGCCCGTGTGTGTAGGAAGCACAGTTCTTTTGTTCTGAACAAGCTCACTCTTCTGGCACTATAGGAAACACAGTAGAGTGGAAGATTGCTCCTTTCTCAAAAGCAGAATGTGTTTTTCATAAGGGAACTCACGGTTGAATTCTCTTTCATAAATGGAGTTGAATCACATCCTGTCTCTTGTCATAAGAGCAAAAGATCTTTTCAGGTAAGCAAAGTCACTATTGGAATCCCTTTGAGGTACACAGTAGAAATAGCAATAGCATCTGTTCCCAGCAAGAGTAGTGCATTGGATGTAAGAGAAGCAACTGTTCCTATCAGTTTCCTAAGCAGAGTTGAACGAGATATAGCCTGTGTGTGTAGGAAGCACAGTTATTTGTTCTGATCATGCTAATGAATCTGGCTATATAGGAAACACAGTAGAGTAGAAGAGTGCTCCTTTCTAAAAAGCAGAGTGTGTTTCCAGTAGGCAACCCAGGGTTGAATTCCCCTTGATAACTAGAGTTGAATCATATGCTGTCTCTTGTTCTACAAGCAACAGTTTTTGCTGGTAAGCAAAGGCACTGTTGGGCTTCCATTGAGAAAAAGAGTGGAAATAGTACTCAAGTCTGTTCCCAGCAAGTACAGTGTATTGGATGTAAGGGAAGCTACTGTTCTTATCAGTTTCCTAAGCAGAGTTGAACTAGATATAGCCCTTGTGTAGGAAGCACAGTTCTTTGTTCTGAGCAAGGGCACTGTTCTGGCTCTATAGGAAACTCAGTAGAGTAGACGAGTGCTCCTTTCTCAAAAGCAGAGTGTGTTTCTCTTAAGGAACTTCAAGGTTGAATTCTGCTTCATAAATGGAGTTGAATCTCATGCTGTCTTTTTCCTACAAGAAATAGTTTTTGTTTGGTTGGGGTTTTTTTTTGGTAAGCAAAGGCACTACTGTGCTCCCATTAAATACACAGTGCAAATTGCACTTGCGTCTGTTCCCAGCAAGTACAGTATATTGGATGTAAGAGAAGCTGCTGCTCTTAACAGTTTTCTAAGCAGAGTTGAACTAGATATGGCCCGTGTGTGTAGGAAGCACAGTTCTTTTGTTCTGAGCAAGCACGTTGTTTTGGCAGTATAGGACACACAGTAGAGTGAAAGAGTGCACCTTTCTCAAAAGCAGAGTTTGTTTCGAGTTAGGGAACTTAGCGTTGAATTTGCATTCAAAAATGGAGTTGAATCACATTCTGTCTCTTGTCCTACAAACTACAGTTCTCTTCTGGTAAGCAAAGTCACTATTGTATTACCATTGAGATACACAATGGAAATAGCACTCATGTCTGTTCCCAGCAAGTACAGTTCATTGGATGTAAGAAAAGCTATGGTTCTTCTCAGTTTCCTAATCAGAGTTGCGCTAGATTAGTTCCTTGTGTAGGAAGCACAGTTCTTTTATTCTGAGCAAGCTCGCTGAGCTGTCTCTGTTGGAAACACAGTAGAGTAGATTAGTGCTACTTTATCAAAACACAAGTGTATTTCATGTAAGGCAACTGAGGGTTGAATCTCCTTCATAAATGGAGTTGCATTATATGCTGTCTCTCATCCTATGAGCAACAGTTCTTTTCTGGCAAGCAAAGTCACTATTGGGCTCGCATTGAGATACACAGTAGAAATAGGAATCGCGTCTGTCCCCAGCAAGTACAGTGCATTGGATGTAAGAGAAGCTACTGTTCTTATAAGTACCCTAAGCAGAGTTGAACTACATATGTCCCCTGTGTAGGAAGCACAGTTCTTTTGTTTTTAGCAAGCTCATTGTTCTGGCTGTTTAGGAAACCTGTAGAGTAGAAGAGTACTCCTTTCTCTAAAGCCAAGTGTGTTTCTTGTAAGACAACTCAGTATTGAATTGCCTTTCCTAATCAGAGTTTAATGACATGCTTTCTCTTGTCTTATGAGGAACAGTTTTTTTTCTAGTAAGGACAGTCACTTTTGGACCTCCCTTGAGATACACAGTGGAAATAGCACTCGCCTCCATTCCTAGCAAGTACAATGCATTGGATGGAAGAGAAGCTACTGTTCTTCACAGTTTTCTAAGCAGAGTTTAACTAGACATGGCCCATGTGTGTGGGAAGCACAATTCTTTTGGTCTGAGCAAGCTCACAGTTCTAGCTGTAGAGTAAGCAAAGTAGAGTAGAACAGAGCTCCTTTCTCGAAAGCAGAGTGTTTTTCTTGTAAGTCAACTCAGTGTTGAACTCCCCTTCTTAAATGGCATTAAATGACATGTTCTTTCTTCTCCTCTGAGCAACAGTTCTTTTCTTGAAAGGAAAGTCACTATTGGGCTCCCATTGAGATACACAGAATACATTGATATGAGAATACATCTGAGATACATAGAAATAGCACTTGCAACTGGTCCCAGAAAGTACTGTGCATTGGATGGAAGAGAAGCCACTGTTTGTCTCAGTTTCCTAAGCACAGTTGAACTAGATATGGCGTTTGTGTGTAGGAAACCCAGTTCTTTTGATCTGAGCATTCTCACTGTTCTGGCTGTGTAGGAAACACAGAGTAGAAGAGTGCTCCTTTCTCAAAAGCAGAGGGTATTTCCTGTAAGGCAACTCAGTGTTGAATTCCCCTTCATAAACGGAGCTCAATCACATGCTGTCTCTTGTCCTATGAGCAACAGTACTTTTCTGGTAAGGACAGTCACTATTGGGCTCCCATTGAGATGCACAGTGCAAACAGCACTTGTGTCTGTTTCGAGCAAATACAGTGCAGTGGAAGGAAGAGAAGCTACAGTTCTTGTCAGTTTACTAAGCAGAGTTGAACTAGATATGGCTCATGTGCAGGAAGCAGAGTTGTGTTGTTCTGAGCAAGCTCACTATTCTTGCTCTGTAGGAAACACAGAATAGAAGACTGCTACATTCTCAAAGGCAGAGGATGTTTCTCTTAAGGGAACTCAGATTGAATTCCCCTTCATAACCCGAGTTGAATCACATGGTGTCTCTTGTCCAATGAGTAGCAGTCTTTTCTGGTATGGAGAGTCACTATTGGGCTCACATTGAGATACACAGTGCAATTAGCACTTGGGTATCTTCCCAGCAAATACAATGAATTTGGTGGAAGTGAAGGTACTGTTCTTCTGAGTTTCCTAAGCAGAGCTGAACTAGATATGGCCCATTGTATAGGAAGCACAGTCCTTTTTTTCTGAGCACGCTCACTGTTCTGGCTGTATAGAAATCTCATTAGAGTAGAAGAGTGTTCCTTTCTCAAAAGCAGAGTGTGTTTCTTCTAAGGCAACTCAGTGTTGAATTCCCTTTCATAAATATAGTTGAATCACATGCTGCCTCTGGCACTACGAGCAATAGTTCTTTTATGGTAAGGAGAGTCACTATTAGGCTCCCTTTGTGATACAAAGTGGAAAAAGCACTCGTGTATAATCCGAGCAAGTACAGTACATTTCATGGAAGAAAACCTACTGTTCCTCTTAGTTTCCTACACAGAGTAGAAATAGATATGGCCCGTGTGTGTAGGAAGCACTGCCCTTTTGTTCTGAGCACGCTCAGTGTTCTGGCTCTATAGGAAACACAGTGGACTAGAGGAGTTCTCCTTTCTCAAGAGCAGAGTGTGTTTCTTGTAAGGCAACCTCTTTTGAATTCCCCTTCCTAAACGGATTTGAATCACATGCTGTCTCTTCTCCTATGAGCAACAGTTCTTTTCTGGTAAGGAACGTCACTATTGGGCTCCCATTGAGATTCACAGCGCAAATGGCACTCGGGTCTCTTCCCAGAAAGTACAGTGCATTGGATAGAAGAGAGGCAATGGTTCTTCCCAGTTTCCTATACAGTGTTGAGCTAGATATGGAAAGTGTGTGTACAAAGCACAATTCTTTTGTTCTGGGCAAGCTCACTGTTCTGGCTGTATAGGAAACACAGTAGATTAGAAGTGTGCTCCTTCCTCAAAATCAAAATGTGTTTCTTGTAAGGCAACTCACTGTTGAATTCCCCTTTATAGTTGGAGTTGACATATGCTATCTCTTTTCCTAAGAACAACAGTTGTTTTCTGCTAAGGAGAGTCACTGTTGGGCTCTCTTGGAGATACACAATGGAAATAGCACTCCCGTATGTTCACAGCAAGTATACTGCATTGGAAGTTGGAAAAGCTACTGTTCTCTGCTTCCTAAGCAGAGCTGAACTAGATATGGCCCCTGTGTGTTAGGAAGCAGTTCTTTTCTTCTAAGCAAGCTATTTGTTCTGGCTGTAAAGGAAACACAGGTGAGCAGAAGAGTACTCTTTTGTCAAAAGCAGAGTGTGTTTCTTTTAAGGCAACGAAATGTTGAATTCCCCCTTCATAAACCAAGTTGAATCACATGCTGTCACTAGCACTATGAGCAACAGTTCTTTTATGGTAAGGAGAGTCACTATTGGGCTCCCTTTGAGATACACTTTGGAAATAGCAGTCACATCTGTTCTGAGCAAGTACAGTTCATTGGATGGAAGAGAAGCCACTGCTCTTCTCACTTTCCTAAGCAGAGTTGAACTAGATATGTGCCCTGTGTATAAGGAGCATAATTGTTTTGTTTGGAGCTAGCTCAGTGTTCTGGCTTTGTAGGAAACACAGTAGTGTAGAAGAGTGACCTTTGTCAAAAGCAGAGTGTGTTTTTTGTAAAGAAACCAGTGTTGAATTCCCCTTCATAAATGGAGTTGAATCCTATGCTGTCTCTTGTCCTACTAACAACAGTTCTTTTCTGGAAAGGAAAGTCAGTACTGGACTCAAATTGAGAAATACAGTGGAAAGAGCACTTGCGACTATTCCCAGATAGTGCAGCACTTTGGATGGAAGAGAAGCTTTAGTTCTTCTTAGTTTCCACAGAAGAGTTGAACTAGATATGGCCAGTGTATGTAGGAAGCACAGTTCTTTGTTCTGAGCAAGCTCACTGTTCTGGCTGTATAGGAAACCCAGTAGAGCAGAAGAGAGCTTTTTTATCAAAAGCAGAGTGTGTTTCTTATAAGGGTACTCAGTGCTGAATTGCCCTTAATAAAAGGAGTTGAGCAATTCCTTAGATATCTTTCAGCCATTTGTGTTTCCTCTGCTGAGAATTCTCTGTTTAGTTCTATAGCCCATTTCTTAATTGGACTGTTGGGCGTTTTGATGTCTAATTTCTTGAGTTCCTTATATATTCTGGATATCAGTCCTCTGTCAGATGTGGGGTTGGTGAAGACCTTTTCCCAATGTGTGGGCTGTCACTTTGCCTTGTTGACTGTATCCTTTGCTCTACAAAAGCTTTTCAGTTTCAAGAGGTCCCATTGATTGATTGCTTCTCTCAGTGTCTGAGCTACTGGTGTTATATTTAGGAAGCAATCTCCTATGCCAATGCGTTCAAGATTACTTCCTACTTTCTCTTCTAGCAGGTTCAGGGTAGCTGGATTTATGTTGAGGTCTTTGATCCACTTGGACTTAAGTTTTGTGCATGGTAATAGATATGGATCTATTTGCAGCCTTCTACACGTTGATATCCAGTTATGCCAACACCATTTGTTGAAGATGCTTTCTTTTTTCCATTGTACGCTTTTGGCTTCTTTGTCAAAAATTATATGTTCATAGGTGTGCGGATTAACGTCAGGGTCTTCAATTTGATTCCATTGGTCCACATGACAGTTTTTATGCCAGTACCAAGCTGTTTTTATTACTGTACCTCTATAGTAGAGCTTGAAGTCAGGGATCGTGATGCCTCCAGAGGTTGTTTTATTGTACAGGATTCTTTTGGCTATCCAGGGTTTTTTGTTTTTCCATATGAAGTTGAGTATTATTCTTTCCAGGTCTGTGAAGAATTGTGTTGGTGTTTTGATGGGGATTGCATTGAATCTGTAGATTGCTTTTGGTAAAATTGCCATTTTTACTATATTAGTCCTGCCTATCCATGAGCATGGGAGATCTTTCCATTTACTGACATCTTCTTCAATTTCTTTTTTCAGGGACTTGAAGTTCTTGTTATATAGGTCCTTCACTTGCTTGGTTATTGTTACCCCAATGTATTTTATATCATTTGTGGCTATTGTAAAGGGTGATGTATCTCTGATTTCCTTCTCAGGCTGTTTGTCAGTTGTATATAGGAGGGCTACTGATTTTTTTGAGTTGATCTTGTATCCTGATATGTTGCTGAAGGTCCAGCTATACCACTCTTGGGCATATACCCAAGAAATGCTCAATCATACCACAAGGGCGCTTGTTCAGCTATGTTCATATCAGCATTATTTGTAATAGCCAGAACCTAGAAACTACCTAGATGCCCTTCAACAGAAGAATGGATAAATAAACTGTGGTACATATACACAATGGAGTACTACTCCGCAGAGAAAAACAATGACATCATGAGGTTTGCAGGCAAATGGAGGGATCTAGAAAAAATCCTCCTGAGTAAGGTAACCCAGACTCAGAAAGACAAACATTGTATGTACCCACTCATAGGAGAATACTAGTTGTGGAACAAGGATGACTGGACGGCTACTCACAACACCAGGGAGGCTACCTGGAAAACAATACCCCAAGAAAGACATGGGGATAATCCAATGACGGAGAAATGGATGAGATCTACATGAACAGCCTGGATGTGAGTGAGGGTAATGAAGGGCAAGGGTCGAGGAAAAGAGAGCTTGTGGGAGCAGGAGAGCCCAGCTGGATTAAGAAAAGAGAGGGAGAACCAGGAATAGGAGATCATGGTAAATGAAGACCACATGAGAAAAGGAAGAAGCAAGTGCTAGAGAGGCCCACAGAAATCCACAAAGATGCCCCCACAATAGACTGCTGGCAATGGTCGAGAAACAGCCCAAACTGACCTACTCTGGTGATAGGATGGCCGAACACCCTAACTGTTGTGCTAGAAACCCCATCCAATGACTGAGGGAACTGGATGCAGATATCCATGGTCAGGCCCCAGGTGGAGCTCTGGGAGTTCAATTGGCAAGAAGGAGGAGGGTTTATGTGAGCAAGAGTTGTTGGAACCAGGGATGGATGGAATACAGGGACGAGTGGCCAAACGAATGGAAACACATGAACTGTGAACTGATGGCTGAGGGGCCCCCAACTGGATCAGGCCCTCTGAATGGGTGAGACAGTTGATTGGCTTGATCTGTTTGGAAGGCATCAAGGCAGTTGGACCAGGTCCTGTGTTCAGTGCATGAATTGGCTGTTTGAAACCTGGGGCTTAGAAGAGACGCTTGGCTCAGCCTGGGAGGAGGGGACTAGACCTGCCTGGACTAAGTCCACCAGGTTGATCTCAATCCTTGGGGGAGTCTTTGGCCTGAAGGAGATGGAAATGGGGGGTGGGCTGTGTGGAGGGGGGCTGGGTGGGAGGGGGGAGAATGGAGTAATCCATGGATGATATGTAAAGTTGAATTATATTGTAAAATAAAGTAAAATAAACAAAAAATAAAATTAAAGGAGTTGAGTCACATACTGTCTCTTGCCCTACAAGCAACAGTTCTTTTCTGGTAGGAGAGTCACTCTTGGGCTCTCTTTGAGATACTCAGTGGAAATACCACTTACATCTTTTCCAAGCAAGTACAGTGCATTGGATGGAAGAGAAACTACTGTTCTTCTCAGTTTCCTAAGTAGAGTTGAACTAGATATGGCAAGACTGCGTAGGAAGCATAGTTCCATTGTTCTGAGCTAGCTCCATGTTCTGCTTTCTAGAAAACACAGTAGAGCAGAAGAGTGCTCCTTTCTCAGAAGCAGAGTGTGTTTCCTTTAATGCAAATTAGTGTTGAAATCCCCTTCATACATCAAGTTGAATCACATGCTGTCACTTGTCCTATGATCTAAGTTCTTTTCTGTTAAAGAGAGTCACTATTGGGCTCCTATTGTGATACAAGTGGAAACTGCACTCTCGTGTGTTCACAGGAAATACTGTGCATTAGAATGAAGAAAAGCTACTGTTCTTCTCTGTTTCCTAAGCAGAGTAGAATTAGATATGGCCCGTATGTGTAGGTAGCACTGTTCTTTTGTTATCAGCAAGCTCACTGTTCTGGGTGTATAGGAAACACCATAGAGTAGAAGAGTGCTACTTTCTAAAGGCATAGTGTGTTCTTTGAAAGTCAACCTAGGGTTGCATTCCCCTTCATAAATGGAGTTGAATGACATGCTGTCTACTTTTGCTATGAGGAACAGTTGTTTTTTGGTAAGGAAAGTCACTACTGGGCAACCATTGAAATATAAATTATAAATAGCACTCGCATCTGTTCTCAGCATGTACAGGGCACAAAATGGAAGAGAAGCTACTGTTTTGCTCAGATTCCTAAGCAGATTTGAACTAGATGTGGCCCATGAGTGTAGGAAGCAAAATTCTTTTGTTCTGAGCAAGGTCACTCTTCTTGCTCTATAGAAAACACAGTAGAATAGAAAGGTACTCTTTTCTCAAAAGCAGAGTGTGTTTCTAGTTAGGCAACGCAGTGTTAATTTCCCCTTCATAATTGGAGTTGAATCACATACTGCCTCTTGCCCTATGAGCAACAGTTCTTTTAGGGTAAAGAAAGTCACTATAAGTCTCCCATTGAGATACACAGTGCAAATAGTACCCACGTATGTTCCTAGCAACTACAGAGGATAAGATGAAAGAGAAGCTATGGCTCTTTTCAGTTTCCTAAGCAAGGTTGACCTAGATATGGCCCTTGTGTGTAGGAAACACAGTTTTTTGTTATGAGCAAGCTCACTGTTCTGCCTGTATAGGAAACACAGTAGAGTAGAAGAGTGCTCCTTTTCAGAGGTGCAGTATGTTTCTTGTAAGTCAACTCCATCTTAATTTCCCATTCATAAACGGAGTTGAATCACATGCTGTCTCTTGTCCTACAAACAACATTACTTTTCTGTAAGGAAAGTCACTATTGGGCTCCTATTGAGATAAACAGTTCAATTAACATCCACCTCTATTTCCAACAACTACAGTGCATTGGATGTAAGAGAAGCTACGGTTCTTCTCAATTTCCAAAGTAGAGTTGAACTAGATATGACACATGTGTGTAGGAATCACAGGTTCTTTGGTCAGAGCAAGCTCACTGTTCTGGCTCTATAGGAAACACATTAGAGTAGAAGAGTGCTCCTTTCTCAAAAGAAGAGTGTGTTTCTTGTAAGGCAACTCAGTGCTAATTTCTGCTTCATAAATGGAGTTGAATCACATGCTGTCTCTTTTCTTATGAGCAACAGTTCTTTTCCGGTACAGAAACAAACTATTGGGCTTCCATTGAGATACACACTTGCAATAGCACCTCTGTCTGTTCATTGCAAGTCCAGTGCATTGGATGTAAGAGAAGCTACGGATGTTCTCATGTTCCCCAGCAGAGTTGAACTAGTTATGGCCCATGTGTATGAAGTACATTTCTTTTGTTATGAGCAAGGTCACTGCTCTGGCTCTTTAGGAAGCAGAGCAGAGTAGAAGTGTGCTCCTTTCTCAAAACCAGAGCATTTTTGATGTAAGGCAAGTCAGTGCTATTTGCCCTTCATAAAAGGAGCTGAATCACATGCTGTATCTTGTCCTATGAGCAACAGTTCTGCTCAGGTAAGGAAAGTCACTATTGGGCTCCTTTTGAGATACAGAGTGCGAACAACACCCCAGTCTGTTCCCAGCACCTACAGGGCATTGAATGTAAGAGAAGCTATGGTTCTTCTCAGTTTCTTAAGCAGAGATAAACTAAATATGACCCGGGTGTATAGGAAGCACATTTCTTGTTCTGAGCAATCTATGTTCTGGCTCTAAAGGAAAAAAAGTAGAGTAGAAGTGTGCTCCTTTGTCCAAAGCAGGGTGTGTTTCTTCTACGGAAACTCAGTGTTAATTTCCCATTCAGAAATGGAGTTGAATCACGTGGTGTGTCTTGTCCTAGGAGCAAAAGTTCTTTTCGGGTAAGGAAAATAACTATTGGACTCCATTTGAGATACAAAGTGAGAATAGCACCCTGGTCTGTTCCCAGCCAATACAGTGCATTGGATGTAAGACAACCTACGGGTCTTCTCAGTTTCTTAAGTAGAGTTGAACTAGGTATGCCCCAAGTGTGTGGGAAGCACAGTTCTTTTGTTCTGAGCAAGGTCACTCTTCTGGCCCTATAGGAAATACAGTAGACCAGAAGGGTGCTCCTTTCTCAAAAGCAGAGTGTGTTTTTTGTAAGGCAACTCAGTGTTAATTTCCCAGTCCTGCTGGGAGTTGAATCACTTGCTGTATCTTGTCCTAACAGCAACAGTTTTTTTCGGGTAAGGAGAGCCACTATTGGGCTCCCTTTGAGATACACAGTGCGAAATGCACCCGCTTCTGTTTCCAGTCACTACAGTGCATTAGATGGAAGAGAAGCTATGGTTCTTATCAGTTTCTTAAGCAGAGTTGAACTAGGTATGCCCCGAGTGTGTGGGAAGCACAGTTCTTTTGTTCTGAGCAAGGTCACTCTTCTGGCCCTATAGGATACACAGTAGAGTAGAAGGGTGCTCTTTTCTCAAAAGCAGAGTGTGTTTCTTGTAACGCAATTGAGTGTTATTTTCCCAGTCCTACCAGGAGTTGAATCCTGGGCTGTATCTTGTCCTAAGAGCAACAGTTAGGTCTTTTCTGGTAAGGAAAGTCACTATTCGGCTCCCATTGAGATACAGGATGCAAATAGCACCCGCGTCTGTTCCCATCCACTAGAGTGCAGTCGATGTAAGACAAGCTATGGTTCTTCTCCGTTTCTTAAGCAGAGTTGAACTAGATATGCCCAGAGTGTGTGGGAAGCACAGTTCTTTTGTTCTGAGCAAAATCACTCTTCTGGCCCTATAGGAAACACAGTAGAGTAGAAGGGTGCTACTTTCTCAAAAGCAGAGTGTGTTTCTTGTAAGGCAACTCAATGTTAATTTCCTAGTCCTAGTAGCAGTTGAATTACGTGCTGTATATGGTCCTAGGAGAAACTGTTAGTTCTTTTCAGGTAAGGAAAGTCACTATTGGGGTCCCATTGATATACACAGGGCAAAAACCACCCGCTTCTATTCCCAGCCACTAGAGTGCATTGGATGTAAGACAAGCTACGGTTCTTCTCAGTTTCTTAAGCAGAGTTGAATTAGATATGCCCTGAGTGTGTGAGAAGCACAGTTCTTTTGTTCAGAGCAAGGTCACTCTTCTGGCACTATAGGAAACACAGTAGACTGGAAGAGTGCTACATTCTCAAAAGCAGAGTGTGTTTCTTCTAAGGCGACTCAGGGTTAATTTCCCAGTCCTACTAGTAGTAGCATCACGTGCTGTATCTTGTCCTAGGAGCAAGAGTTCTTTTCAGGTAAGGAAAGTCACTATTGGGCTCCCATTGAGATACACAGTGCGAATCGCACCCGTGTCTGTTCCCAGCCACTAGAGTGCACTGGAAGTAACAGAAGCTGCGGTTCTTCTCAGTTTCTTAAGCAGAGTTGAACTTGGTATGCCCCGAGTGCGTGGTAAGCAAAGTTCTTTTGTTCTGAGCAAGGTCACTCTTCTGGCCCTATATGAAACACAGTAGACCAGAAGGGTGCTCCTTTCTCAAAAGCAGAGTGTGTTTTTGTAAGGCAACTCAGTGTTAGTTTTCCAGTCCTGCTGGAAGTTGAATCACTTGCTGTATCTTGTCCTAGGAGCAACAGTTTTTTTCGGGTAAGGAGAGCCACTATTGGGCTCCCTTAGAGATACACAGTGCAAATTGCACCCACTTCTGTTTCCAGCCACTACAGTGCATTGGATGGAAGAGAAGCTATGGTTCTTATCAGTTTCTTAAGCAGAGTTGAACTATATGTGCCCGGAGTGTGTGGGAAGCACAGTTCTTTTGTTCTGAGCAAAATCACTCTTATGGCCCTACAGGATACACAGTAGAGTAGAAGGGTGCTCCTTTCTCAAAAGCAGAGTGTTTATCTTGTAAGGAAACTGAGTGTTATTTTCCCAGTCCTACCAGGAGTTGAATCCCGGGATATATCTTGTCATAAGAGCAACAGTTAGGTCTTTTCTGGTAAAGAAAGTCACTATTGGGCTCCCTTTGAGATACACGATGAGAATGGCACCCGTGTCTGTTCCCAGCCACTACAGTGCATTAGATGGAAAGACAAGCTATGGTTCTTCTCAGTTTCTTAAGCAGAGTTGAACTAGATATGCCCAGAGTGTGTGGGAAGCACAGTTCTTTTGTTCTGAGCAAGGTCACTCTTCTGGCCCTATAGGAAACACAGTAGACCAGAAGGGTGCTCCTTTCTCAAAAGCAGAGTGTGTTTCTTGTAAGGCAACTCACAATTTCCCAGTCCTACTAGGAGTTGAATCACGTGCTGTATCTTGTCCCAGGAGCAAGAGTTCTTTTCTCGTAAGGAAAGTCACTTTGGGCTCCCATGGAGATACACAGTGGGAATCGCACCCGCGTCTGTTCCCAGCCACTAGAGTGCATTGGATGTAAGAGATTGTCATGCCCACAATGGTGTCGCCCATGTGACAAGTACCTTGGATGAGGTGGTTACGTGGGAAAGGGGGGCTCGCGGCCCTCGTGTCTATGTCTCCAGCGACCCCTTTTTAATTAGTTCGAATCATGGTGCCAGGCTACATGGAACTACGAAAATCTGCTCGCAGAGACTGGCTGGCACTCTGTTTTTTTTTTCTTTGTAGTTGTGACTATTGTTTTTTGTGTATTGATTTTAGGAAGTTAGCTCTCAATATTTTTGATGTGTCCCATAAAGAGAATAATAATTCCTCAGAAGTGGCCTCAATACCTCCATCTATGATTTAAGCTTTTAGGCAAACAGTTAAAGAGGGTCCTAGAAGTTTGGGGGAATTTATGAATGATTTAGAGTAAAAAGAGCTTATGGCTCAGATTCTAGTGAAGAGTGAATGAAAGTAAAATCCAGGAACTCATAAGCAATCTACATATAGCCAACAGAAGCTGCAAGTAAGCAGTTACAGAAATTAGCCATTCCTACAAGAATTATCTAGGGACAAATAGAGTTTCTCATTAAGGGTCGGTGGTGGCAACCTCCTAACTTTAATTTTAGATATAATAATTATTTAGAACCATTACCTTTTGTGGGAGCTTATGATAAACATGGGAACCAGTGGATGAATCATAATAGTATGAAAACATAATGACATAAGTTACAGTTCATAGAAAGAATAGCTAGGTCCCAATCCCCCTGGTGTCTTCTCAGCTGTAGGCAAAGGTTAGATATTTTTACATAAATGAAATCATGGTTAGAACAATGGTGGTAAGGGTTTAATTTTGATACAAAACAAAGATTTAATAATTGTGTAGAAAAAAACTTCAGCTAGGGCCGTAATGTTCTCTGTCTGGATGAGGAACCACAAAAGAGGAATAGAGTATGTATTCATGAGATCTGTTACCTTTCTGAGAGAATTGTGTAACTATATTGTTGATTCTATGTCTAACACACTGCTGGCAGATTGCCATGTTTCCTCAAAATGACTGTATAAAATTCACTGCTTGGTCTGAGTAAAATTGCAGCTGTTTCACAGCATACTCTGGTGTCTGTGTCTGTCTGTCACTCACCGAATCCCACTTATCCTGAGTACCTTCACCCCGTTCTCCCTCGGTCTGGTGACCCGACTTAGACCCAGTCCGCGGCAGCTGGCGCCCAACGTGGGGCCTTAAGGACAGGTAATTTCTCTCCCCTTTTTGTTTCTTCTTCATAAGTAGGGATCGGCTCCTGTCAGGGTTCTGCAGACCCACCGGTAATGGCTCACCAGTTAAGTAAAGGTAATCCCGAAGGTAAGCATGGGGCAGCACCTCTCTAAGGAGGATAAATTATTTGCATCTGTAATAAGGCACATGTTGGCAGAAAAGGGCTTGAAGGTAACACCAGAGGCTTTGACAGAATTCCTTAAACTCATGAAGGAACTGTGTCCCTGGCTCACAGAGGATGGCAGCCTGACACTGATGGAATGGAGGAAGGTAGGGAAGGCTATGCAGAGATATGCAAAAGAAAAGGGAGAAGAAAAGTTGCCTGCATGTGCTTACCCACTCTGGTTACAAATCAGAGAGATCTTATCAAGTACTTCTGACTTAGAAGGACTGGAGGAAGAAACAGCCTCCCTCAAGGGCGATAAGCCGCCTAAGCAGTATGGCACCACTAATAGCAAGAAAACTGTCATTGGGGCTGGAATAGAGGATGATGAGGATGGAGATGATTGGGACTTAGCCGAGGAAATGGCTAAACAAGATCTGGAGAATGACTTTAGGGATCATCAACAATACCCTCCTATGACAGCTTTCCCTGTTAAAACAGGGCTTAGGCCTGTGCCTGTGCCTAGAAAGAGACCACCCATGCCTCCCTTTGGTTTTCGGGGAGCGATGGATGAGGCACGCAGGATGGGGGATACTACCTTCGCCCTGCCGGTTGCAGAGACTTTTGATGGAGAAGAGCCACAGTGGGAACCGCTACCATTAAAAACGTTAAAAGAATTACAGGCTGCGGTTAAGTCTATGGGCCCTTCAGCTCCATATATCATTCAAGTGGTGGATATGGTTGCTATTTTGTGGTTAACACCCTATGATTGGCATCAAACTGCTAAGGCTGTATTGTCTCCTGGGGATTATATTCTCTGGAGGACTGATTACGAGGACAGATCAAAAGAAACAATAATAACTATAACTTAGAAGAAAGGCACAAAACCTACCATGGATATGTTACTAGGGACAGGTAAATATGCAACACCTCAGTCTCAGTCTGCCTTGCCTCGTGATGTCTTAGAGGCTATTACTGGCAATGCAGTCGGTGCTTGGCATCGCATTCCACCTCCCGGGACAAAGAGCATGGTGTTATCAGGGATTATTCAAGGGAATAAAGAAACATATCAAGCCTTTATATCTAGACTTGAGGAAGCAATACATAGAATGCTTCCCCCTTCAGAGGGGACGGACATGCTTCTGAAACAGTTAGCCTGGGAAAATGCCAACACCCTTTGTAAAGACTTAATTAGGCCTGTCAGGAAGACAGGCTCATTACAGGATTACACAAAAACATGCATGGATGCCTGACTAGCCGTAGTGCAAGGAATGGCCTACGCTGCAGCAATGAAAGGACAGAGATTTAGCGCCTATGTTAAGAAAATAAGTAGCGGAGGAGCTGATGGCTCCCCGACCTGTTATAAATGTGGAAAAACAGGGCATATGCAAAAGGAATGCCCGAGTGCTGAGAATAGAGGAGGAAGAGCTCCTCCTGGCATTTGCCCACGATGCAAAAAAGGGAAGCATTGGAGGAGTGAATGCAAGTCAAAGTTCACTAAGGAGGGAATTCCCCTTAAGCCCAACAGTCAGACAAAAAACTAGCTTCGGGGCTCCCCCTTAGCCCCAAGAAAGAAAAGGGGAATGTCCAAAAGGAAGTACAGTTAACACCAGGGCTAAACCCTGCTGTGCCAAAATTCACTGTCCATAACCTGCCTAGAGCTACTCCAAAGAGTGCTGGATTAGATATATCATGTCCTCAGGACTTGCTCCTGTCCCTATGGGATGGGGTAACAGTTATAAATACAAAAATTACAGGAACCCTGCCACCACAAACAGTAGGACTAATTTTGGGGAAAAGCTCTAATACCAGCTACCAGCTTTGAAGTACTCCCTGGAGTGCTAGATGCAGAGACCTTAGGTACCATAAAGGTGGTGATCAGGCCTTTAAAAGAAACCATTCAATTACACAAGGGACAGAGAATCGCTCAGGTTGTTCTACTCCCCTACATAAAAATGCCTAACCCTATTATGAAAAGCCATAGGGGGTCAGGACAGTTTGGCTCTTCAGACTCTGTAGAAGGAGTCAATTGGGTACAAGATTTAGGGCAACGACCCTTTAAGACAATCATCTTGGATGACAAGAGCCTCCAAGGACTCTTGGACATAAGTACTGACAGGACCTGCATAGCCAGAAAGGATTGGCCTTCTTCTTGGCCAACACACAGAACAGGATCCTCCCTTATGGGATTAGGGATGGCTTCCAAAGTAATGCAGAGTTCAAAGCTCTTAAAATGACAAACAGACAATAAAGAAGGGTTTATACAGCCTTATGTGCTACCCTCTCTACCATTTACCCTATGGGAAAGAGACTTAATGGAGTCACTTGATGTGCATTTAGTAACAGGAAGTTCTGAGCTGGAGCAACATTTTACATAGGGGCCACTGCAGAGGATCTCTATGCAGACTCTATACAGTGGAAGTCTGATCAGCCTGTATGGGTTAGTCAGTGGCCCCTGACACACAAAAAAAATACAAGCATTAGAACAGCTGGTATCAGAACAATTGGAAAAAGGGCATATAGAAAAATCTAATAGCCCATGAAATACTCCTATATTTGTCATAAAAAAAAATCAGGAAAATGGAGACTACTACAAGATTTAAGAGCAGTAAATGCTACAATGGAGGATATGGTGGCCCTACAACCAGGACTCTCATCCCCTGTGGCCATACCAAAGGACTGGTACATTATAGTCATTAATTTACAAGATTGCTTTTTTACAATAAGATTACAGCCTCAGGATTGCACTAGATTTGCCTTTAGCATACCCTCAGTTAATTTTAAGAGACCCTATAGACGATTTCATTGAAAGGTCTTACCCCAAAGAATAAAGAACAGTCCTTCATTATGTCAAAAATTTGTGGATATGGCCCTTTTACCAATAAGAAAAACTTTCCCCTCTACATATATTATTCATTATATGAATGATATATTATTGGCTCATGAAAATAAAGATACAACAAAAAAATTCTCAAAGAGACAATTAGTAATTTAACAGCTTATGGCCTTGTCATGGCTCCAAAAAAATTCAAAAAAATAAGCCACTCAGTTATTTGGGACAATGGATAGGGGATAATTATTTAACAACCCAAAAGACATTTATCAAAGTAGATCAATTAAAGACCCTCAATGATTTTCAAAAATTGTTAAAAAATATAAATTGGGTAAAAAAATATTTAGATGTCACAACAGATCAATTAAGCCCCCTGTATCAAATATTACATGGAAAAGCTCACCCAAGGTCAAAAAGACACTTAACTCCTGAAGCCTTGCAGGCTTTAAAACATATAGAACAGGCTTTAGAGAGAGCTAAAGTACATGAAATAGATTATTTGATTCCATGGTATTTAATTATTTTTGCCACAGATTATACTCCAACAGCTTGCCTATGGCAGGAAGGTGTATTGGAATGGCTACACCTACCACACACACGTAAGAAGGTACTTACATCTTATCCCTCTCTTTGTGCACAACTTATATATAGGGACAGAATTAGGTCTAGAGAATTGTTTGGCAAGGAACCAGCCTTTATAATTATACCCTATAATAAAGAACAATTAGAGCTTTTATTACAAAAATCAAAAGATTGGTGTCTCTCCTTAATGGGATACCTAGAGCAAATCACCTTTCATTACCCCAAAGACCCTCTTATTGAATTCATAAAAGAAGTTCCTCTTATATTTCCAAAGATATGTGTTTCTCAACCCCTAGCAGAGGGTATTATGGTTTTTACAGATGGGTCAACAAATGGGAGGTCTGCAATATACTCGGAAGGGGAAGAACCTTTAATAAAAATTGTGCCACAGACAACAGCTCAGCAAGCTGAAATACGTACAGTTCTGCTTGCACTTAGACTTTTTCCCCAGACCCTTAACCTTTACACAGACTCAAAGTATGTGGCTAATTTATTTCCTTCCATAGAGACAACAAGTTTAACAGGTTCTTCTACTATTAAGCCTCTGCTTAAGGAACTGCAAGCTCTGTTATGGCAAAGAACAGAGAAACTTTTCATAGGACATATTCGGGGTCATACAGGGTTACCAGGACCCCTGAGCCATGGTAATTACATGGCTGACTTGTTAACTAGAATTAAACTCCTTACAGTACAGGAGGCACAAGAAAGTCATGCTCTGCATCATCAGAATGCTAATGCATTAAAACAAGCTTTTCAGATAACTAGAGAACAAGCTAGACATATAGTTAAAGAATGTGCTCATTGCCCTCCACATAATCAGAGTTTAAAGATGGGAGTTAATCCTAGGGGATTAAAGCCTCTTGCATTATGACAGATGGATATAA
The DNA here is from genome assembly GCA_902168405.1 of Peromyscus aztecus. Classification (NCBI taxonomy): domain Eukaryota; kingdom Metazoa; phylum Chordata; class Mammalia; order Rodentia; family Cricetidae; genus Peromyscus; species Peromyscus aztecus. The sequence continues at coordinate 3,591 of CABHPQ010163251.1, read as the reverse complement.
CCCATATTCCTTCCTTTGGAAAGATGAAGTATGTTCATGTAACAGTGGATACATTTTCTCATTTTGTCCATGCGTCTGGCAGATCAGGAAAAACAGTAAAGGATATGATTCAGCACCTGGTACAATGTTTCATAATCATGGGGAAACCCATACATATCAAAACTAACAATGGGCCTGCCTACACCTCAAAATCTTTTGAGACATTTTTAACACAATGGGGGATCAGTCACACAACAGAAATTCCCTATAACCCACAAGGACAGGCCATCATAGAAAGAACTCATCAGACATTAAAATTACAAGTAAAAAGATTACAGTATGCTAACTCATATATGTCCCCCCATCATGTTTTAAGTCATTCTCTATTTGTATTAAATCATTTGAACATGGATTCAAATAATAATTCCTCTACTCTTAAACATTGGGCAATAAAAGAGACAGCATCATCATTGCCACGAGTACTATAGAGAGACTTGCTTTCGGGATCCTGGAAAGGACCCGACCCTCTGATAACTTCGGGGCGAGGCTATGCTTGTGTATTTCCACAGGATGCAGAGGCGCCCCCTGTGGATTCCAGACAGGCTTATCAGGCTGGCCCCACAAAAGACTACAAAGGCAAAAGGAAAAATTAGCGACGGCCCGGCTGACTCAAAAAATAAAGAAGCTGACCCTGAAGCCACAAAAGCTTCCAACATGGACCCAGCTGAAACATCTGACAAATGAAACAAAAGCACTTGCCTCACAACAATGTTCTAACCCTCCTTTAGAAATGTTGTTTGTTGCCATGTTGTCCTTGCTTGCTATAGGGCCTACCACGGCCTCTACCAATCCTTCTACTTATTGGGCTTATGTTCCTCGCCCTCCCCTTCTACATGTAGTGGGATGGTTAGATGATGTGGCTTATAAAATATTAAACAATCAGACAAAAATCATCGGGGGTTTCCAAGATTCAGATGAAAGAACAAGTGCTTCCTCATTTATAAACTTTATAGGAAGCTCAGATTCATTACCAATTTGCTTCGCCCTACAAAGAGTAGCTCCTCCTGGATGTCTCTCTACCAGCTACAGAACCTTTTTAACTGATGCCCCCAGCTCTACCAATAAAAAAAGAGATCATAGATGGATCTGGGAGACTCAATTGCTTACTCTGAGATATCCCACTATGATTGAAACTTTTAATACTGTTAATTTTATGCCTCTTGATTCCTGTATTACTAAATATCGGGATAAAAATCAATTTTGGGATGATGGTATTACCGCCTTTCCTACTTGATTGCGTTGTGGGTTTCCTCACACAGCCTCTTCCTACAATCCTTCATTGTCTAAATTACTTATTTGGGATTTTTCTGCCTCTTCTAAAAAATATATATAAAAATTATATCTCAAAAAATAAAGATAAGTTCCATAATTACACATTTATGGATCATGGAAAAAAATCACTAGGTGTTTTTCACCAGGGTATGTTAAGCCAATATGGGTCACTAGAACCCCCTCCGGAAACATGAAAAAACATCCAGATTTGTTTCGGCTTGTTGCCGCTTCAGGCCCAATGTCTCAAAAAAGACCAAAAAAAACTATCCCATCTCCCATTGCGGTTAGAACATGTATTTCCTATCCTTTTGCTCTGCTACTAGGTTCTGCTACACATGTAAATATCTGGGCTCTTGGGTCTAACTCATATCATGTAACTTGCTTTGGATGTATTATCACTAATTGTATTTCACCAAGAAAAAGACAAGAAATACAGATTATGATGATTATAAAAAGACCACCTTTTATAATGATGCCTGTACAATTACATAATATGACTTGGTATGATAATTCAGCTTTACAGGTACTTAGACAGCTTCATGAATTAATAAGGCCAAAAAGATTTGTTGCAACATTGATATTAGAGATAACAACATTAATATCTATTATTATTACTTTTGCCATTGCTACCACCACCCTAGTTTAAGAGATTCATACAGCTCAGTTTGTAAATGATTTAAATAAAAATATTTCCTTTACATTATCTAAACAAACAATTATTGATAAAAAATAGAGGCAAAGACTAATATATTAAAAAAAATAATGTTAGCCTTAAGACAAGATATGGCCAATATTAAAAAACTTATAAAAACTAAATGTCATCAAGAATTCAAGGCTATTTATATGACTCTGCTTCCTTACAATTCCTCTAAAAATTGAGATAAAGTTAAACACCATTTGTTAGGGATATGAAAGGATTCCTCCATTACTCATGATTTAAAGGCCATTCAAAAGGACATATCAGCCATGAGCCAAGCTCATCTACAAACTGATTCATTAAATGTCTTAACACAAGGATTACAAAAAAACCTTAAGGCCATAAATCCCTTAGATTAGATTCAATATTTTATTTTCATAAACATTCTTGCCTTAATTATAGTTTATGTTATCATGATTTTCCCTTGTCTTTTCAGGACAATAACCAGATCTCTGGACAGAGTACATAAAAACCTGTATGCCTTCCACCTTAAAAACAAAATAGGGAGAACTGCCACGCCCACGACGGTGTCCCCCGCATGACAAATGCCTTGGATGAGGTGGTTACGTGGGAAAGGGGAGCTCGCGGCCCTCGGGTCTATGCCCCCGGTGACCCCGTCTCAATTAGCCTGAATAATGGTGCCAGGCTACATGGAACTACGAAAATCTGCTCGCAGAGACTGGCTGGCACTCTACATTTTTCTCTTTGCAGCTGTGACTATTGCTGTTTCCTTGTATATTGATTTTAGGAAGTTAGTGCTCAGTATTCCTGATGTGCCCCATAAAGAGAATAATAATTCCTCAGAAGTGGCCTCAATACTTCCACCTATGATTCAAACTTTTAGGCAAACAGTTAAAGAGGGTCCTAGAAGTTTGGGGGAATTTATGAATGATTTAGAGCAAAAAGAGCTTATGACTCAGAGGGACGAAGATTCTAGTGAAGAGTGAATGAAAGTAAAAGTCCAGGAACTCATAAGCAATCCACACACAGCCAACAGCAGATGCAAGAAAGCAGTTACAGAAATTAGCCATTCCTACAAGAATTATCCAGGGACAAATAGAGTTTCTCATCAAGGGTCGGTGGTGGCAACCCCCTAACTTTAATTCTAGATATAATAATTATTTAGAACCATTACCTTTTGTGGGAGCTTATGATAAACATGGGAACCGGTGGATGAATCATAATAGTATGAAAACACAATGACATAAGTTACAGTTCATAGAAAGAATAGCTAGGTCCCAACCTCCCTGGTGCCTTCTCAACTGCAGGCAAAGGTTAGATATTTTCACACAAATGAAATCATGGATAGAACAATGGTGGTAAGGGTTTAATTTTGATACAAAACAAAGGTTTAATAATTGTGTAGAAAAAAAACTTCAGCTAGGGCCATAATGTTCTTTGTCTGGATGAGGAACCACAAAAGAGGAATAGAGTATGTATTCATGAGATCTGTTACCATTCTGAGAGAATTGTGTAACTATATTGTTGATTCTATGTCTAACACACTGCTGGCAGATTGCCATGTTTCCTCAAAATGACTGTATAAAATTCACTGCTTGGTCTAAATAAAATAACAACAGTTT